>MVJL01006669.1:0-51428 GCA_002156465.1 Macrocentrus cingulum | reverse complement strand
GTTGTTATTTTTGAATCCACAGCTTGCTCCAACATCATTCAAGCTTGAGGCCATCGATTTGCGGGAGATTGTCAACCACCTAGCCAACGCCACAGCTCTAAAGGTGAACCACATCCACCAGGTGATTAATACTGGGTCTCACGCAGTTGGAACAAGCTCTACATCAAACGTGGCGCAGTCAACGCATTACGTGTAAGTCTTCTGGTATTTTTTTGATTAATTTACAGCTCCTCCAACCACAACATCATCTGAGGAGCTTCAGGACGTTGATCCAGGGGGAACAATCAACTACCGATCCAGAGCCACAATTCTAACGGTGAATGCCGTCCACCAGATCATCAACACGGCGTCTCAGGCTGCCGAGAGAAGCTTCCAACCATCCTAGCTGGACCAACGCGATGTTTATAGGTATTTTTGTTGTTATTTTTGAATCCACAGCTTGTTCCAACATCATTCAAGCTTGAGGCCATCGATTTGCGGGAAATTGTCAACCACCCAGTCAACGCCACAGCTCTAACGGTGAACCGCATCCACCAGGTGATTATTACTGGGTCTCTCCCAGCTGGAAGAAGCTCTACATCAAACGTTGGTGCGATCAACACATAGCGTGTGAGTTTTCTGGTATTTTTTTAACAATTAACAGCTAGATCAACCACCACCATCACCTGAGGCGATGGCGTCTCATCTTACGCTTCGTTGTGGGATGTGTTGCTGGACCCACTACCGAATCCGCCAGAAAGCTGCTTGAGAAGCCTAAACACGTATATTGACGGGAAACATTATCAACCACTGATCCAACTTACAACTCTACCGGAATCGCATTCACCCAATCATTAACATCGCTTCTCAAGCAGCCGGGGGAAGCTTCTCGTCTGCCTGATTATATTAACGATTCAGGTGTGAGTTTATTTAATTTTCTTTAACTCTAAGAATTTTAGCAACAACTAGAAGCTTTTCCTAAGGCAAAGCTCTAGATATTTTCATCTGGATTTTATATTTTTCAAATAATGCTCAGCTTGTGTCGATGCACACTCGTAATTTAAAATTTAAACAATTTTGCGATTAGTTAAGAAGAAATATGCGTTTCTCGTCAGAGTTGGCAACTAAGTATGATAACTTGGACAACTCTGATAGTAATTTGAGACATTTCTGAAATTTTGGAGAGTTTGGAATAATTATAAGGATATTGTCAAGTTATTTTTTGAAAGTAATCATCCATTTGCGTTAGATTTTCACCTTCATCTCTCGGAAATACTCAAACCCTCTGTGATATCTACGCGTGATAGCGTAGTATACACTCGTTTTTTACTTCAAAGGGCAAAAAGGTAAAGATAGCGAATCTCCCTGACCGTGATGGGTCTCTATAATTCTTGTAGCTTTACGCAGATGGCACTAGTTTCTTGCTTTCGACTCGCATTTCCATAGCTACCGATTAATTATTGATTTCAACAATGCCTCGACTCACTATTTGAGTTTTTTTAGTCGTATATCTTCAATTGTTAATCATACGACGTGTTATTCGTCCTTCTTCCGGTATGTCTTGTTTATAATTGACTCTTTCCATAATTCTATTATATACATAGATGAGGGAGGTCTGATTTAATTAATATCAAGTGTCGGATAGTGTGTAAATTATTTTAGAATATTCTAGTAACACTTACAAACCTCAGGTAAACCGAGCGAAAGCCGCGCGAGGTGTTGAATTGCTCTCGTGGTTGTCAACGTCAATTTCTTCCTAATACATCAAACCAGTTCACGCTGTCATCGCTCGGTATAGGGACGTCTTTGATCCTTTAGCAGCCCAAATCACCCTCAGCCTCCTGAATATTGTTTGCCCGTTGCTCCAAGTCACGTGCGATCGTCCCAAGCAAAATCCAATTTCACCTAAACGTACATAGGCTCGGATTAAAGTTTATGTCATTCCTATTCTGTTTGAAAATTTCCAATATTACTCTCCTTCTCCAACTGCAATCTTTAATGATAAAATTCACCAGTCAGATTGACCATTTCTTTTCATTGGAAATAGAGGAAATAATCGTTTTTTTTCACTCGATAAAAGGCTATAAAGTGTTTTATGCGTCAAAATAGGATGGTGAAAGTATTTAATAAGCTATTCCAACGTGATTCTGAGCAATATCATTAATTAAAGTCATTTTTTTACGGTCAAACAGGACAAGATCTAGGCTGTATCCCTGATTATTAATGTTTTCTAGAGTATTCTCCGTGAAGTAAAGCAGCGTTCTATCCTGAACAAGGCTCTAGGAGTCTGGAAAAAAATTTTGAAAAATACAATTTAGTAGTAAATTCAGGAATTATTCGATATAAATTGATAGCAATTCTTATTCTTCAAATTAGGTTGAAAAAAAAAATGTTTAAGGCGTAATATCATTCTGCAAACATGTCGATGCTAGCTTTTTAAAAATACTTGAAACAATAAAAGTGGATGTTACGATGTTCTTGACGCGTAAAGGCAGATGGTAGCTTCACTACTTTCGTCCGTCATTCGGACACGCGCAAATAAATGTGCGAGATAGCTTGTGTGAATACATGTGTAGAGAAAAAAAAACTGACACTGCATTAGTATAGTAGACGTATAGATATACACCTACCGGGCGGAAAAAGAGAGTTTGGAGCGATCTGTAGTCCTGCACTCGCCATAGATCATTCCATTGTGCGATAGGAGGAGTGTACACACATTATATCAGACACATTATATGGCAGTGCAATGTGTACACACTCTGGGGACGACGCGACACAAAATGTGCGGTGTTTGGTGTCCATTAATATCGGATCGACTTATGGATAGTTGTGACTATATATATTCGCTGCAGCGCGCGTAGATTCTTGTATCTCTTTTTTATAGGGCCATATGTCTTCTGATGCGCGTTCCCCATCATGTTCGCTCGCTCATTTGTCAGCTCATGGGTATGACAGTCAAAACACAACTAGCATTGTCTACCTGAATGATTAAAAACTTTTTAATACTTGCTGTGAATTAAAAAAAAAAATTTTTTCCATCAATTTGACTTATAAGCATACTTTCTCTATGAAATTTCAATAGGAAAATTTTTTTTTCGATTTAAAATCAAACTGAAATAAACGATAATCAAAATTTGATTAAAAAAAAAAAATCAGCTAGAGGTTTTATTTGATTGGCATATTTTTTCATGGATGTATAGTTTTTTTCGGATAAAGGTTTTGGGCTGATTGGATTAAGGATGTTGATAACAAGAGAGGGTGAATTGTCGATAATTTATTTTCACATTGAGATTTATTTTTTTTTTTGTCGCCAATAGCATATCGAATGGCGTGAATATGTTGAATTTAAAGTGTAAAATCCGATAGTCCGATTTTCCGTCGAGTTATGGGGACGAGAAGCGTTATATTATGTATATAAATGCAGACAAAAAAACTGAGAGAGCCCTTCGGGGGCATTTAGATGGTTTGCCGACACCTACTGTGTGTTGACGGAGGGTGTGGACCGTAAAGTCCACCGGACCCCCCGCGCATCTGTCTCGTATCGATAGGGTGTGATAGTCTCGTGACTTCTTATATTCGAATTGTATAGCGTGTGTGTGTATTCTCGCGCGCTAAAAAATCATCCTCCAGACACAACAGACGTGAATAGATATCATCAATCAATTTTTTCATTCAATAAGCAGTATGCTCCATCTCAAAAATTGTCAACTCTCTCAAAAACGTTTTTTTAATTATTTCAAACAATTTTTCAATTAAAAAAAATTATTTAGCCAATTACATTAATAGGAAAAAGTAATTTAAACATACGTATAAACAGTTCTGAGCATATTTTAGTAAATTTGCAATTT
This sequence comes from Macrocentrus cingulum, assembly GCA_002156465.1. Lineage (NCBI taxonomy): Eukaryota > Metazoa > Arthropoda > Insecta > Hymenoptera > Braconidae > Macrocentrus > Macrocentrus cingulum. Next base: position 47,601 of record MVJL01006669.1, on the reverse strand, counting down.
TTAAATTCAATTTTTTTAATTTTAACGTCAATTTAAAGCCAAATTAAGAAAGAGAATAAAATAATTACTGTGAAATATTAAAAAATCTGCAAAAGCAAGGTAAATACTAAGAAAATCTTAAAATATGATGATTTAAATTCTAACAAAGCAGAAGAAAATAATAAAACAAAAAAAACATGGGTCAATTGGATCAGGACCCCCAAGCCTATAGAGTAATATCAATGATATATAGATGCGGGGTAGCAGTAGCACAATGATCGCATCACATTACCATCGGAGCGTTCTATGAGCAACTACCGCCACTTTGAGGGTAGATATCCTGGATGACCTGGGGCGCGAGAAGGGATGCAAACCCCATCATCCATTACGTGTTGCCCTTCCGTTAAAATCGAGCGTAAAATAAACGATGCCTAATTATACGAGTCGTGCGTGGGGAGGTGAACAAGTGCTCAATAGGATTAGTCAAATAATTTTAGACTTTTCGCAGCTAAATCTAACGCTTCAACAAGTCATCACTAAAAACTATAATAGTTCTTCATCTTATATAGACTTTTAAATAATGGAATAAAAAATTTTCCAGTGAGTCGTTAGGTTTTTGTTGTTATAAACAGGAGCTGTCGCGCAGAGTGAGGCGAGCATGGGTTGGGCGATGATTAATTAGTGTTTGATGAATATGTATGAGCGCAAAGGAAGCAAACGGGGGTGGGATAGGAACCGGGGGAGCCTCATGGACTATTGCGCATGTAACTACGCGAGGCTCAATCCTCTGCCACCCTTTTGCCACAACTCTGTATTTCAACTCGACCTCGCCGTGCAATGTTTAACAATGCGGTTCCTGAACCAAAAGGGCTTAGGTCTTTCTCGCTACACTGCAATCATAAATACACACGTGTACACAGATATACTCTTACCAATTCGCCGTGTAAAAAATCAAAAACATCGTACTCTTGTGAGAATTTTTGCCGAAAAACATTTTTTTCTCTATCGTAAAAGTTATATAATTTAAACTGATTAAATTGAGTTAACTCAACAAATAAAGAATACTTTTTTTTTCGTTTGAGTATTTCGATTAGGAAAAAAAATGTTATTGCAAGAATTACTATACATGTAACTTGAGTAATAATTTCTTTCTTCGACTTTTTGTTTTCTCTCATCGTAAAAAGATTTTTTCTAATTAAATTTTTAATAATTTCCTGGACTTTTAGGGATGTTTCATCGGTGCGGATTAGTTGGATATCTTTTTATCGAATTATCAGTTGAAAAATGTTATTGCAACAATTCCTATACATCTAACTTGAGTGACAATTTTCTTCTTAGACTTTTTTTGGTTTCTATCATCGTAAAGATTTCTTCAATGTATTTTTTATTGATTGAGAAACTAAACCGTCTCTGCGAGTTTATACTCAAGAATCGATATAAACGCGTTACATGAAGCTATACTTGCGGTCTATGAATTTAGATAGTCATAGTGCCAAAAGGTCGGGGGTATTGTTCGCATTTTGGCGAGAACAATACGAACAATAGCGCTGGCAGTGGGTGTATATCTGTACATATGAACGAAGCACGTAGAGGCGAGTCCTGGCTTATACTCCTGCGAATACAATTATATATTGTGGGAACTCGATTACCATTTAAATGGGAACAAACGTGAAATGCTAAAATATACACGTCTAGATTTCTTTGCATGCCTTATATCCACCTAATAACGCTGACGATTATATCATTTTCTTTTGTGACAGAAGAGGTAGAATTTTTATTTTTATATCACAAAAATTAACTTGGGTGTGTCAAAATACTAAATTTCACGAGTATCGTGAAGACAATCGTCACCCCAACCTCGATTATTATACACTTAATTTTCTAATGAGCCACATCGGTCGAGGGTGCACAGCACAAACTCTTACACTGATTTCACGGGCCACCTGTCGCACTGGTGGCCCGTGATATACACATATCTAACCCTCGACTATTCTTCCGCGCCATATTGGACACGCAGACATTAACCATCCCTAAGAGAGGGTCCTCTGAAATAGATTAGTTGAATTCATTTGCTTTCAATGCTCCAGTGGGCATTCCAATTTTCAACCTAAAGTCCTGTGTCATTTCAAATATAGGTCGTTTACAAAAAATACAATTTTTAAAGCATTCAAAAAATGCAGAAATATTTTTAAGATGATAAAAAGCCCAGCGATGATTTGAATTTCTTGAAAAAAAAAAAAAAAAAATTTTTGTCTCTTATATGCGTCAGATTTTGACGTTTTCTGTATATAAAGTTGGTCCAATATTTTTTTTCTGCAATTCTAATGTACGCGAAACATCGAAGATTATATTTATATATTTTCCAAATAAGAAAAAATTCCATTAGTACACAAAAAACATTTTTAGATGGAAAAAACAGCTATAAAAATTCTTGCGAATATTTTTACGTTGCTGCACAGTCATGTCAGGCATTTATTTATGTGTCTATAAATCGAGTGCATATAGATTACATAAATATAGTGAAAACGAAAGCCCAGAAGGCCAGAGCAGGAGAGAAATGCGGTGAAAAGCGGTCAGGCAAAGGGATAACAAAGGCCAAGGCATTCAAATGGTAATTCCACGTCGTCTAATATACACGACCACTCGGGATACTTGTATGGAGCATATGTATGTGTATCCACCCACCGCATGGAGCCGGAATCAAACCAAATATTGGCAATATCATCCCCCGGCATTGTACAGAGCGAATGGTGGCGACCTGCCGCCACACTTCTCCCTCTTCATCAGCGTCTGCCGCTGCTTGGTGGGAACGATCGTGTCCATTTGAATGCGCGATTTCGCCACCAATACCGATACCAACCGCCTAGCCAGGATATTATAGGATTAGGTCAGATGGGGCTTATCCTTCCCGCGTCGAAAACGAACTCGACGGTACAATGCAATATGAGCTAAAGAAATCACGCTTTCATTTGGCATCACATTAAATCAATCATAAACTATATCATCAATACATCCTACAGTATATATCTGATCACGAAAAAATATTCGTCACTCCCCAATTGCAATTTTTCACCCTTGAAAATTTTTGTTTCTGAAAGTCTCAATGATTTATGTCTATACTAATTATTTTTAGAAATCGAGAAAAAAAAATTCATTTCATAATTTTTGACGTTTTTTTTTTTTAATTACGAGAAAACGACGTAGGAGGGTGCAAAAAAAAATTTACATCGACATGATAATGTAGATTTGTTTACCATTGTAAAATAAATTTCCTTTGATGATAAAACGTCTACAGATGACGATGGAACAGATTCACACACTGTTGATCTTCGTGTATGAGTGCACCAGGTTTCTAGTATGATTTGTAGTATTAGTAGGGACTTGTCGTTTATTCATCGGAAAATATAGTTTTGGTGGGCGTTAGTCTTTCGCGAGTAGATTAAAATTTTGATTTAAGGTATAAATGATGGATAAAGGTGTCTGATGATGGACATGGATGCTCTTGGCGAAGAGCATTAGAGATCGACACGATCTCTGTTGATTTAGGGCGTGCGTGGTGCGCGGTACACCGTGCACCACGTGCGCTCAGTGTAGACGAAAGCAAAGCTCCCCCGATTCAAAGTCTAGCACGCGCCACGATTACGCGATTACGCGTGTCATCTCTTCTATATGGGGTATGAGCTGCTGTCCCGGCGTTTCCGCGCTCCGATGCGCCCCAGAGACACCCAGGACAATGTTACTATTATATATTTGGCTGTAAGCATCGGCCAATGACGTGGAAAATTCATCCTCAGCGATGAGAATGAAAACGAGACGTTTTTATTTGATCCCCAACTCAAATATCCACATCTGTTAATAATTCTAATACAAAAATGCAGCATTTAGCCTTAAAAATGAATATTATTGGGATCTAGAATGAGTTTTAGGGTGTTTGGTTTGGATAGAAAAAAATTTTTTTTTTGGTCAAATTTTTGAAAGGGGTAATCCCCTTGGAATTCACGCGTTTTTTGTGAATTTTTAGGTTTTTTAGCGATAGCTTCATAAATAAGAGAGATAATGAAAAATGATATTCTAGATAAAAGATTGGGTGTTAAATTATCTACAAAAAATGTTGTATAAATTTTTTTTTAGCAATCTTAGTTTTTGAGATATTGCTGATTTTTGAAAATTTTTATTTTTCAAAATATCTCGAAAACTAAGCGACATATCGAAAAAGTTTATTCTACAATTTTTGTAGGAAAATAAATTATCTATCAATTAACTCTCTTAATATTTTACGTTATCTCGCTTAGTTACCTAGTTATTGGCAAAAAACCAAAAAATTACACTAATCATGAGATTTCAGAGAGGTATATATATATACATGACTTTGAAAATTTCGAAAAAAAATTTTTTTTTTCGCTATCAACTATTAGAAATTCAGTGTTGAAGGTGAATTAGCTCAAAAACAGAAATTAACCCTTTTTGGCTGACTTATCGTAGGTTATTCTACTTAAAAACTTCCTCGTTTATCAAACGTCTTTTTGGCTTTAGTAGTGCGATGTATCTGAGTTTTTAATAGAATCTTTTTTAAAAGAAATTTCATACGCTTCAAAAAAGGTTTTTCGCGAAAATTTCGTTATTAACAGCGTTTTCTAAATAATAACAAAACAAAAAATCCAAGTTTTTTATACCGAAAATTGGTGGCCATTTTTAGTCGTAAATATTTTAAAAAATACCAATATATCAATAAATATGCTAAGGACCTTTTTTGTAGAAAATTTAATTCTAAACAATAAAGATTTCAATCAAAAATCCCAAAACTGCAGCAGTTTTCACGATATTTTCAGTACAAAAAAAAGTATCAACAAAAAACTAGTTTTCTCACTGATATAGATGATTTAAAAAATTTATCCACTCGCAGTATTAAGGGATGATTTTTCAATTGCACATATTTGCACATGTATTTACTGAAGGATTTGTGAGAATTGTTTTAATGGAGTAATCAAAGTTGGATATTTACCAAGGCTAAATCTCATTAGAAGGCACTTACACACGTTATCCGATTAAAGCGAATCGAATTGGCAAACTCGCGGCCAATCCCACGCATGCTGTACATATAAGCATCGTAAGGGGGGTGATGCGTTTAGAACGGTGTGCACATAAACGAGCGAAATGGTACGCGAGTCATGTACAACTACAACTGGTGTGGCATCAATCGTATGGGGAACAAGAGGGAGCGGGTCCGCGGCACGCGCCGACACGTGACACTGATGTAGCTCTGGACAAACAGCATTATGCACGCCCCGCGAACCTACATAAATTACTGTGGCTTTAATATTGGACGTTGACGCTACCACCTCGGCCAAAACAAGGCCAGGACAAAGCCTGATGAATTAATGTCTGATACGCCATGAAAAAATCTGCAAACACACTGATTTTTTCAGTCAATGCGAGCTTTCGTGTGTCGGGAAAAAATGCTGGCATGGTAAACATCAGTCTGATGGTGATGGACAGCAGAAACTTCCGGTTGTATGAGTGCACAGACCGCACGCACGACTTCATGCGTGCAGTTTAAACTCAAATTTCGGACCATCGTCGCCGGATATACGTTTTAATCCTCCACGGTCACAGAACAGTTTGTATTAAAGCCGGATGTCGACTCTTGATATACGAGGGTGGTCGCCTCATTACGGTTATACCCTTGCCATTATAGTTTGTCGGTTAACGTGTTAATTATGCCAGTCGCGTAACACTGCCAGAGTTAAATCGTCGCTAACTGCGGATTCGATCAGTGATGTTTATGTGTGTTGGTGAGAATTGTGGTAAAGCTCGCGACTGTTTGTATAAAAGCCCACCCGTACAGATTTGCAAATTATATATTGAATTGATTTTTTATTAAATTAAAATTATATGATTTTTTTTTAGAAATAAAAGATGGGAATATATCCGAATGATTGCTAAAAAAAAAATCATTTTTAATATTTAACTTTTACGTTATTTTATTTTTACTTGCACATAAAAATTGATGAAATATTCCCGTTTGATTTTGATTAATTGAATAAAATGTAAAAGTGAAATTGGACGTATTTACAGTGTGGATATGCCTCACACAAATATACGAGAGGCAATTCAGAGTATACAAACACTGACTTGTAATCCTCAAACAAACATGTTGGTCATAAATCAAAGAACACGCCTTGGATATGCGTCCTCTCTGTGACATGACACACGACAATTAGCAACAAGACGTTTCATTATCTAAAAACGAAACCAAATGATCCATAAAATAAAAAAATCATATTTAAAAAATTTACTTTTCTTATCATTCTTGTACATAGTAACCTCGAGACATAGATATAAAAATTTTACATCATCAACCATGACCATGAATCCAAGGTATATTTAACTTTTCTTCATTCATTATGTTTGCAGAATTTTCATCTATAAATGCGTTTTCCACGAGCAGTTAATCGAAACCCATACCCCATTCCCGACGTGTCCAGCGAAGGGTTTTGGCTCGCAGATGGTCCTATTTTGGGGAGAAATGTCTCTCCAACTGACAGAAATTGGTCCTCGAGGTTAGGGGTCAGTGATCGTCTTTTTGCTCACCATACACTCAACAGTATTCGCAGAGATAAACGTTTTATCAGAAATATGGTAATTTATAATTATAAATCATTTTAATTAACCTCTAAAATTTTATCATCCTAAAAATCAATTAAAAATTTCAAATTTCTATCAAAAATAATTTTTGTAACCAATTTATAATATTGAAAACTAAAAAAAACGAAAAAAAAAAAAGAAAAAAAAATCTACCCAACCAAAAAAATGATAAATTTTATCATTTTTTATTTAATAAAAATTCAAAGAAATAAAAAATTTAAAAATCACTGAATTTATAAATTTACATGGACTAAACTCATTTTTTATTTTGTAAAAATTTGAATTAATTTCTTTTTTTTTCATTAAAAAAATTTTATAATTGGATTTTTGATAGTTTGGAGCATAAAAAATACAATTCCAATATTTTTCGATAAATGTTGTTTTTAGGTACCCAATGATGGATTAGACTTTGCTCTGTCATCAATTTACACTCATAGTGAAGATTTCATGGTTCCAAAAAATTATGTTCCCATGCAGCCTGAAACTTTAAACGTAAAAACATGGCGAATACTTCGCAATGAACTTTCGGTATTGATATTTTTTTCATGTTTCCTCAAAAAAATATTATTTTCTTCTAATAAAATTTCAATTAACAGCCGGAAACCTCGTCTCGACAAAAGCCACAAGGGAGAAAAGTCAAAACAAAAGTAGATACTTCAGCGGGAGACAAACGATACCCAACAAAATCCAACCAACCATCAGAAAATAAAGTATTGGTCAAGATTGCAAGACGAGGACGAAGCCGATCGCCAGGAGCAGAGGTAAGACAATTGAAACAATCCGGAGGGCACGAAAAAAAATCCCCTGTAGATTTTTGGCGGAAATCTCCGTCGAAAAAGCGGCCGGCAAGCGTAAAAAAATCATCGCCTGATAGAAAAAACTACCGAAGAGTAGCATCAGTCTCGCGAGAGCGAATTCAGCGGCTGAACAAAGCGCCACAGGCTGTGGAAGCTTCTAAATCGTGGGGTGCTCGCGGTAAAACAGCTCCGAGCACTTCGTCAGGCAGTGGAGCTTACACATTGTCGAGAGCAAAGCACAAAACGACCGCGGGACAATCCAGAGAGCCTGTTGGAGATGATGTTCTCGATAAAGAACAGAGACGGAGAACTCATGCTGCACAAATGCTGCCAATAGAGAGGATTCATCCGAGCAGTTTAAAGCTGGCTGTCGATGGTCCACACTCGGATCTTACAAATCCTGGATACAGTCGTAAAATAGATGGCACATTTTATGGCATATAAATGTTCATCAAGGAAATATAAATTGATGGCAGGTAACTTGTCTTCTACACATTACTATCAAAAATTTGATTTTTACGTGTAGAAAAAATTTTTTATCTACAATTATTTCGAGAACGATGTAATTTATGAAATTTTTGATAGAATCATTTTTTGTCGAGTTTTTCTAAAACTACAAAAAATGTCTCTTGTAAAAATTTGATAACTCAATTTTTTTCCGAGATATTTGCTAAAAAGTAAGTGACTTCATAAGGATTTTTAAAAAATTGAAGATTAAATTATTCTTTTTTGTTGATACATATGAGAGTTGATCTGACCTCTATATGGTGACATTACCAGTAGCATATTCATGGGTTGGAAAGTTGTCAAATATTTTTTTTATGACGTGAAGCAACGATGACATATATTTTACCAGTGATCCTCATGCGTGAGATATTAAATTATCTATGGAACAAAGCGATTCAACGGTGCTGACAGATGATACTGATGCAGTCATGTAACGTAGTTATCTGATGGTGTTGACGAATTGGCCTGCAGGCATCAGATATTATCAGATCTCTAGAGACTATCACCCTCAGAGCAGGAAGGGAGACAAAATCATTCCACACAGATCACAATCACGCGGAAATCTACAATAAATTAATCAAAAACATGTCTCATATTCAAAAATTAATTCAAAAACATTTGTATTTTAAGTTACAGATCATTTTTCTATTTGGGAAAATATTTTTTTAGATGAAAAATTCTTTTTGTTTTTTCAATTTTGAGGTTGATAATGCAGTTAATGACGTCAAATAAGCACGAGAAATGGATTAACGAGAAAAAATATCATTTATCACAGACTGATTCGTTGAGAAACGTGAAAAAAATCCAAAACTTTGCCCCAGCAAAATGCCAGTGAGTCAGTTTGCCAAAGAGAAAGAGAGAGAACAAGTCCCATTACCTCGTAATCCGTGTTTGTAATAAACCAGCGCCCCGCTGCCAAGGGTGAACCACCCTGACAGTGCTCTATCACAGCCGCATATGCTTCTCATGCAATATCATTTATGTTTCGCACCCCGCGTGTATATATAAGCGCCCGTCTTGCACTCGTTTGACCCCCTCAACCTCCCAATTGCCCGACTGGGTTTCAGAGCCACCCTCTCCCATCCTCATACACAGCCTTAATCCGGCCATGATTGCGCGGGGTGCCACCTCGTCGCGAAAATCTTCGCTCCACTTTTTTCGACCCTTTTTTGTGCGCCCTCAACCCCCGTTCATTCTGTCGCCGATCATCTTTCCACGCGTCAAGGGATAGTATGCTCTTTTTTTTTTAGATATTTACGCGTGTATATGTATGTAAAAGAGTTTCCACCCAATTTATCGTGAACAGTCTTTAAATTTATAGCTATAACTAAAAAAAAAGTGCTGTTTTATTTGTTTAAAATTTCGTAAAAAAAATTTATTGATAAAAGTTTCTGATTACTTTTTAGTCGAGTTTTTTTCATATTAAAAATTTATTTTTGCCTTAATTTATATTAAAAAAAATTTCATGTGATTGTTCTCTGTTATGTTAATTGTTTATTTTGTTGAGTTTAAAAATGTGAAAATTTTATCGATGTACCGAGCGATAAAATAATCAAGTTTATAAGACAGGTCATAAAATCAATAGATATTTTATTTAATAAACTGGGTGTTTTACGATGAAATTGATGCGCAGTTGACTTGGTGGGTTCTAGACAAGAAAAAGTATTTGCTCGATATATCGAGATTGATTTTATTTTACGGCACACGCAGGGACTTGCAGGGGTACGACCAAGTCAATTACTTGGCCGAGCGGTTTTATTTGTATTTAATTCTTATTTAATTTACTTTTTACTACCGGACTTGGTTCTGTCGCCCGATTTTTTGCAAAATCGTGGAAGATTTCATTCCTATTATACCTACGCGCTCTCTGCCTCAAAGATAATTTCATCTCTGATGGAAAAAAACCCCTCAATTAAATATCATAATTTTTATCCAACGAGATAACTGGCAAAAAAATTTTTTTTTTTTTTTCAAATTTACAATTGAATAAATTTTGATTTGTGGGTTTTTTATGTGGTTGCAGATAATTTCTTGGGGTATTTTTAGTTTTTTTCGGGTATTTATATTTTTTATTTATATCACAGAGAGTAGTGACACAAGAAGAAAAATACGATTCAGTAGATTCACTTCTGTTTTGAAGGGCTTTACAAAGATAGCTGTCTATATTCCGAAAATAAATAGAAACGGCTTTGGTGCGCGAGGGAGCGGGTGATTGGTTACGTTGCGTTGTGTTTCTATAGCCCACTGCCTATCCACGAGTCTTTCCGCGCGTTTGCCTTCTTCTCTGCTGATGTTGGAAACTGTAGGTGTTATTATATAGAATTGTGACTGGGTGTGGGAGCGAGTAGACTCTGTGCGCACGGCAAAACGGCGAAATATACAGACGAAGATGGTGTAGTAGGTTTATAGAAAACGAGAGACAGAAGGCGCGTCGTATAGGAAAGACGCGTTGATCCCTTCGGGATGAAGTTGCTATTTCACTGAACTTGTTACGTTATATTTATCAACGGCGGCACACACTCGTGTCGGTGTGGGCCAACCTTAATACGATCAGTTTAGGTGACGTTTACCATTTTTTATTTAATTTCCGCGATACGACTTTCTTCCTTTTTTTATACACAAGAGATTATTAAACACAGAAAAAAAAATTTTTTTTTCCTTGAATTCATCCTCGAGATTTAATTCACTTAAAATTAAAAAAAAAACATCAAGATTCCATGATAGGAATTATTATTCTAAAGACAATGAAAAATTTTATTTTTCTTAAATTCCGCAATATTAGGACGAATTAAGGTTGTACCGGCATTGGCGCTCTATTTTTTAGCATTTGCCGTACCGTTTTTCGTTGAGAAAATTGTTGGAAAGGTTGAAAATAACATATTATGATGAAGATATACAACGAAAATAATGAAGTTTAATATTCATGTCACATTTGTGGAGGACAAAATGGAGCGTGATCATGAAAATAGAAAAGAGCTTTTGCACGAAAAGCTCTCTGCACGTACAACGACAGCGTCTTACAGTTACACTACGTGGTGCTTTCATCAGCCCCTCGACACAGTGGCATATTCGCAGAGGAACGTCCTCTTGACGAGTGGCTTTGCCGATTTTACTTTTTAATTTTTTTTACTACTGCTCAGCATCAAGTGTATGATGAGCAATTGTAAAATATTTTTTTGAGCGAAAACTCATTTGAACGCGACGTGTGACCATTGATCGTCTGTATCCACAATTGCATACTCAAAGGGTTGCGAGATACTGTGGGAACATCGCGGCGTAATTTCTGTATTTATCTTTGCTGTTTTTTAAATCACGTTCCATTGTGTAACACTCAGAACGTGATTTTTCAAATGTAACTTGTATTATTGCTTTTACAATTGGTAATATTTATTTTCAATTATCAATTTTTATGCTTGAGAAAATTAATAATTTTTATTTCGTTGTAAATTGTGTATTATTAAGTTAAGAAAGAAAGAAGAGGATTTTTGGTTGGTTTTTTTATCTCATTTTTTATCACGTTGATAGAGAGGATGTTTGTAATGTTAATTAGTCAATTCTAATTATAGCAAATGTCGAGGAGGTGTCGCAATTGCTTCGCGTGGAGATGCCCGAGCGTGCCGAAGTAAAAGCTCCGAGGATCAAAATGCAACCCTCCGCACGAGGAGAGGAGGATTACCTTCGAGGGCTCTTTCAATGTGTCTGTCTCACAGCTCCAACCTTAATCTCCGATATCCCCTTTGTAGCTATGAGATCACTTAAAACAACATTCTCAATACCTTTGGACACATACTCATCATGTTTGTCATCCAAATTTTACGACACGCAAGTGCATCACATTCTCACATATTTTTTAAAACGTTTTTTAGCCCTCATTAGTCTCTAAAACCTCCACCAAAAATATACAATTACCTCTCGACACTGTTTAAAAATGTTTTGCTGTGGGAAAAAATTTTTTATCCTGCTAAAAAACTTATTTATAATTTTTAAGCACTCGAAGAAATATTAATACAGTATGTCTCATGAATTTTTTAGTATTTTAATAATGATTAATAAATGATTTTTGAAAATATCTAATGGAAAACTTAAAAGAGTTGATTATAAAAAAGAATTTTTTTAATGAGTAATTTTTTTTTAATTGCAGTTCTGATGCGGTCATAAAGTATCGTCGATCATAGAAGATTTTGCACGTCCATGTATAAGCGGAGGCGTGTAAATATGAGATTCAAATCGGAATAACAAAACGTGACAGGAGTCGCATGTTGTCACATTGAATCTTTTGATGCGCCCTTACACGTGGGAACTGAGGCACGCGGCAGTGTGCTCACTTTAGTAGCCGTCTGCCGACAGACCCAGTTTACATTTTATGCACGACGACTCGGTTATTATTTTTTTTAAACATTTAATCGATGTTCTATTTAATTTTAAATTTACACAATTAAAAAAAAATCTCTTGTATAGATATAATTGATTTTTTTTTGTTTTAAAATTGTACTGAAATGTTTTGTTTTTTTGTTGTAGATTTTTTTTTACCGGTTAATAGGAAAAAGAGGTGAATTTTCAGATGGTGAATTTATTGTGGGATAAATTAAATATACGAAAGTGTCAAAAGATTGACTGACAACTAAACCCTCCCATTGTGTCAGAAATGTCTTGTTGCTCAGTGATGCCATGAAATATCCCAGCGATATCGCATTGAACACACATGCAGCAATTATGACAGTGAAATGATATTGGATGTGGATCAAATAACAAAATGCTCACTTCACAATAATTCTTTCGCCCTGCAGTCCAGCTACATATATTTTCCGGGGCGCTACTGGCCTTATCAACGATTTTGCGCTCCGTGGGGCACGAATTCAGGGTAGTGTGAGATGAGATATATATTTCAGCCTGGTACACTAGGCATAAACTGTAATGCAGTGTAACATTCTCATATAGAGGGGTAAACAATGACATTTTCTACTGGACAAGTTAGTTTTCATAGCTAAATCTACTCACATAAATTTCTTCCTCCTCACACACAGATGGAAACAAAAATTACTTACAGTAGAAAAATCCAGTTGATATCAGACACGATATTATAGGCATTAAAAAATATCCAGTTTTTCATTTTAATTAATTAGAAACCGCAAAAAAGTCGTTTCCTCAAATTTAAAAATTTTTAAACTTTCAAAACTCATTTTTTTTCTTAAAAAAAAAATATTTTTTTATCGTTCTCAAATTCAAAAATGCTATTAGACCCAAAAAATCGCGCTGGAAGCAAAAAAAAAGTATTTTAAAAATGGCTTATTAAACGGCAAAATAAATAATTTTTTATAATTTTAGAAGAAAAAAAATTGTGGCAACAAATGGCATTAAATGAAGGTCAAGTGATTTTTTTTCCGTGATTATAAAATTTTTATTTTGGGTAAAAATATTTTTGCAACAAGATAATAGGTGTATTAAATAAAATGATATAAATCCTTGTGGCAACATCGGTGCACTTTATACGATGCAATAAAATTATTTTTTGAATTTTATTCGCTCTTGCAAACGATTGAGCAATGCGAAGAGATAAGACACACAGGCAATATAGATTATAGCATAGGCTGAGATACGGTAAATAATTTTTAGAGACTGGCGCATGAGTTTGATGATGATTATTGGGGAAATAAGTCGCAATCCATCATGAAATTGCAACGGATCTTTTATTCGAAGTTGTGAGAGCGACACTTCAAATAGCAGAATGAGCTTAATTTTGATAAATTACCCAGGGGAGATAGGTTCACGTAATAGTTTAAGAAAGCGATGTTCCGGGCTGCTCGCATGGCTGCAGGAATCGCAAGGCGTGTCAAAGGCGAGCGAGCGAGACAGGCAATTCTTTTGCAAGCGATCTCCGGGGTTGGCGAGGGCGTCGTTCATCATTCCCGCAAGAATATTCATAGACTGCTCTCCTTGCTCCCCGCGTACCTCTATATACGTACACACACCCCGTTACCCCCTTTTCGAGCGCGTCGAAAAAACGTCGGTGGAACGAGTTGTGATATATGTTCCTGATGCCTGCACGTGGCTCGTTTCACAGCTCCATACAATCTTCATCGTCTCTTTCCGTAAAATAAACTTATCTCAGCCCCTGTACGAAGTTTTCTAAATTTTTTACACACCGAGGTACATATTAATTAGTTGAAAAAATTTTTTTTTACTTGGGTAAATTATTATGTACAAGTCAGTCTCAACATTTTTAAGGTGAAAATAAAGTTTTCAACGTCGATGGAATTTTTTTCTAGCCCTATTTAGGCCCTAACAGTGTCATAAAATTTATTAAAAGTATTTAATTCAAGCATACAATTATAAAAATAATTTTTTTTTAAATTATAACTGACAGTTTTTTAAATAGTCTTTCAAGTTGAGATTGAAAAAAAATTTTCTAACTATTAAAATACATGATTAATCTATCTCTAGATTATTTTTTAAAAATTCTTTGAGCTTTAGAGTACCTATTTATCAATTTGAGGTGGTAAAAAAAATTTTCAATTCATCAAACGATTTTTTTTTAATTCTACAACCCCCCCAGTATTTTTTCTGCACAAATAAAAAAGTTAATGATTTTTTACACAAGAAAATATCATGAAAAATCATTTTTATTTTATAAATATTTAAAAATAAGGTTGGAATAACCCTGAAAAAGTTCTTAAAAAAATTAAACAAATCAGAAAAAACTTGTTCTTTCTTCTCTGGATGAAAAAAAAATCTTTTTAATGATTTAAAAATTTTTTTTCTCAATAAAAAATTAATTAACTCTACTTGATATGGATTATAGTCTATTTTATAAATTACCCAATGGATAAAAATTCATATTTTTTTATTTATCTTTTTTTTTTAGGCAAAAAAACGTGATAGAGTAAAGCTCTAAAATTGACCAGGGATAGATAATTTAGCAGAAGATCCCCACACATATTAGGTTTATAATATTCAAGCGATATGATATAGGGAAAATAATTTGCAATATCACGTATGGTAAGCCAGAACTGGTGCATAACTTATATACAGGGCCTACACGAAGCCAAATAAATTATAGTTTCACGTATACGGTAGGTCCAGGCACCTATATATATATATAAAATATGTAATTATTATTATTATTATTATCATTATTATCTCCCTGCGAGAGATTATATCAAGCTCCCTGTCGCGGGCAGCCAGCGAATTAATTATAAAAAGAATTTCATTAAACGAAATTCGCATGTTTTCTTCGTATATAACAATCCTCCTTAAAAAAAATTATTTAACTTCAAGCTAGAAAATAATATAATAAAAGGTATGTTCATTTTAACATTTGACATTACTGAGAATTAATTTTTTCCTGTGAATGAAAATCAATTTTTTGAATTTTTTAGCGGATAAAAAAAATTCTACTAGTTGCCGAGACGAGTAGTGGACACTGTCGCGATAGCAGAGGGAGCTCCAAGTAAGTGATCGAGACCCGTCGTAGGGTGGACAGCGGCGGCGTCGCGAGCTGCCATGTTGGCCGAGTTGAAGGCGCCGCCCCAAAGCCGCGACTCCATTGGCGGTGACGTCACGAGGCCGCGGAAACGCGGGGAATGTTGGGGCAAGGGCTCCTACACACATGAAACTCCAACAACGCATTATGAGCATCCTCAATAAGAGACGAAATTCCTTGAAAAATAACATTCACCGAGTGGTGAAATAACTTTTTTTCACCCTCTCTGGATATTGTTTGAACAGTCAAAAAACTACTAATACAATTTTTTAATCAAATTTCAGGATTTTTTTTGACTGACAAATTGACGAATTTTTTGGGGAGATTTTTTTTTCAGGTTTAAGCGCGTGCGTCGGCGTTCGAGTTTTTGGGGGTAAAACTACACCATTTGGTGGCGAGCATCTTGAAGGTATGGGTAACCACCTGCTATAAGGTATGGTATAAGCAGAAATGATGCGTGCTCTTTGTGATTGAAAATTGATGAACTGGAATTAGCGCGCATGATGGAGTTTGAGCATTTATCAAAGGTTGGAAATATATCGGAATTTTTTTTGTGGAATATCTTAATATGTTGGAATATATTTGTGTAAATATTTTTGTTGGCATATCGCGGATTAAGATTCATATTTATTCGGTCGAATCACACGTAAATAAATCTTCATGAGTCAAAGACTCGTTAACATCGTTAAATCTAATGCTACTGTAAGCCGCGCACAAGTCGCGATCTGCAGCAACACGCCAACTTCTCGCGCACTTTTCCATCTTAAATGGGATTAACGCTAAATGGTGAATAAATTCGCTCTGTTTTGTATCGCTGAAGTATTGATGGGCCTCAATATGATGTCAAAATATTTTTTCCATCTACAAAAAAATTTTTCAGCAAAAAAAAAAATTAGAAGCACATTTTTAAATCTGAAAATTTTTAGTATAGGTATAAAATCCTGATTTTTTTTACAGTAAATTCTTTAAGTCCTTTTTTCACTAATATAATATAGATTTAAAAGGATTTCTGTATTTTTCAAAAGATCAAAAAATTTTTTAAGTCTGTTATAAAAAATCATAATTGAGTATTTTTTGGTATTTTTTTATTTTATAATTTGTGAAAAATAATTATGAAAATTAATCAAATTGATTTTTGAAAAATATGATTTATTTGGAATATTAATTAATATAAAAATTTTTCTACCATTAATCAATATTATTTATGAATATATTTTTCCAGGAGTCGTTTTATTCGATGATGAGGAGGAGGATAGTATATAGCTGACAATAATAAATCAATTGCTAGCGTTGGCCATGAAGTGTTTGTAAAATTAATATTTTGTGGCAGCTGTTCCACTTGTTTTTTCTTCCATCCACCGCAGAATTTTTTAATCAAAGAAAAGAGCGACAGGGAATAAGGTATATATATATATGACAGCGAGAAACAGCCCCTACCAGCGCGAGAGACACCCTCCAGCGCTTGCCCTTCCACGCGTGGCAAAGAGGGATGCATGGCGCTCCGCCCAGCCACGTGACCGCCAAAGAGTATAGTCTGTATTTTTTCCCTCGCGTCCGTCCTCATTCCACCCGTTGCCCGTCAGTCCTGCACTCTTCCACAGCGTCGGCTTCTCGACGACTTTATGCCTCATAAAAATGATATAAAATTTGTAAAGACGGAGCGTCGTAACGACCGCGCGGTCGTATGGAGTAGAGAGGAGATGAGGGTCGCGCGGAAAAAAATCTGAGTGAACAGGGAAAATCGAGAAACGGTGAAGACAATGCGTATATGTCAGGCTATCAGGCAGAATAAAAAGGTCGGGGGGTGAAAAAAAAATGGAAATAAAAAAAAAAGCAAACGGCGAAATCGAAAAGACGCGCTGGTCTTTTCCCATCCGACGACAACGACGACAGTCGATAGGATCCAATATGAAGATAAACTCCCAACAGTTCGTGAATTTCGAGGAAATGGAAGTGTAAAATGTATGACTTTTCCTCTCGGGCAAAGGACGCACGCGTATTATCACATCACGCTATATATACGTATACGCAGACATTGTTCCAGGGGATGATATCGTAGAGGCGAATGTGTGAGGTGAAAGCCTTCTGACGATTTTATTCAAATGCGTGTTTTATTACCGCGTGTGTGTCCCATCGTAAAATCCCCTCGCATTCTCTGAATTTTGATATGTGAGCTTTTTCAAATTGGTATATAAAAAATCGTTACTATATCTAAAAACGAACACTCTCTTCCACCATATCATAAAATACAATATTAATTGGAATTAAAAAAAAATCTAGATCATGAAAAAATTTTGCAAAATGATTTTTTTACTCGGAAAAAATTTTTTTTTTAATTAATTTTTAATCCTTTTGGGAGATGAGTTTATTGATAAAATATTTCAGCCCGTCGTTTCATAGAATTTTTCTTTAATTATAAATAAATAAAAAAATTCAAGTCCGAAAAAATCAAGTTTTATTGTGTAATTATGTGGATTTTCAATCATAATTGAAGATGTTAATTCCAAAAGAGGGTTATAAAAAAATTCCAGTGATTCATAGAGTATTTATCAATAACATGAAAAAAAGCTTTATCGGCATATACTCATCGATAAGGATTGTAGGTATAAAGAAAAAAAGCTCATTTTACGCACAAAAAAAATTTTACAATGTTGACGAGCACTATACTCATGTACTATCACTAATAAAACACAAGCACAGTCGGCACCAATTGATCTCCAGATATATAACCTCCCGTTTACTGATAGAACCTTTTATGACAGTGTTCGATTTTGCCGACTTGTTTGCTCGCTCGAGAAAATTCTATATTTACGATTGAAAAATATGTGTATATAGAGGAAAAAATTCCGATATCCAAGCAATACAATGCACTTACACGCGATACAGAGATGATGTATAAACAAGAAAACTCGTCGTCGTCGTGCGCGCAGTATAATGGACTGTATAACCTGTGTGTATATTACTGATGCTGCAGGATATGCAGATTTGAGAAATTTTTTTTCCTCGGTCGATGCTGTTATACCGCGGGATATATCATATATGACTGTTATGAGTAGGTAAAAAGTATATTACATACTCTCGATACTGGCTAACGCGCGCGAGAGCGAAGTCTTACCATTAAACGCGTAAATGTTCCGAGCTGATAAATGTCTATGTTATGACTTTATATAGCACACTGGCAATAACTTAGTTTATGGGATGTTGCTCCTCCGATACTGTGCAAATGGCAGGCGTAAATATAATAATGGAATCATGTCTTGAAGACAATTATAAACTACATTTTATAACTACAATGAAAATTTATTACATATTTTACTTCAAACTAATTTAATCTTCCATAATAAAATTTGATTATACACATTGAATTATTGAAAAAAAAAAAAAAATTTCCAAGCAAATTTAGCGAGGTAAAATGGATGATCATTTGATATAGTCGTTTTTAAATTTTAAATTCGTATTATAAACAGAGTAAAAAATTTTTTTTTAATCTTGCTTTTAGCGGTCTCGAAAAATATTAATTAAAATACAATAATTAAAAAAATATCCAACAATTTAAATCTGATCTTATTTTTATTAAATTTATCATTTTAAAAATAAACATTCAACACATTCACTCAAAAAATTCGTTTTTAATTTAAAATCAAGCTTATAAATAGAAAATTTTTTCTTAAAAAATCGTGCTTTTAGCGGGCTAAATAAAAACAATTATTTACTAAAGATATAATAATTAAAAAATCCATAGCAATAAATCTAATTTAAACCTGATCTTAATTCCATTCAATTTATATATTTAAAATATTTCATTAACAACTGTAGAACACAATTCAAAAAAAATTATTATTCATTAGTATCCAATAGAAAATGAATTTTTGGAATAATTTTCCAATTTTAAAAAAATTAAAAATTCAATTTTTTTGCATAAAACTGTATCGAAAATATACAGGCGAAATAACTTAAAATTTGATACAGCAGTATATATGCACAAAATCAACTGTAAAAATGAATTTCCCAATTTATAATATCGATTGCCTTAAAAGTAGCATAATTTCCATCATAATTGCTTATATCAGGCCTCGATAATTACCCATCATATCAAACCGTCCATAAACTTGCACTTCGCGTACATGTCTCAATAATCACAAATCAAACTTCAATACAAGTCCAATCATGATCCATACCAAGTGTCAATAACCAAGAGCCAATAGCGATGAGAAAAGTCAAGTGGATAATCCGCCAAATATAAAATTACAATAACTACATACTATACTATACTCCAACTACAATTCCATCCATCAGAGATCATCTGAATGCACACATTTCCGTCATCTGATTGTCCTCACATGCAATTGCACACAGAACGTCTGTCAGTGTGACGACCACACGCTTTCCCCGTTCGAAAAATCAACTAATCCCCCACTCTATCGCAAGAACCCCCCGCCAAACGGGTTTTGGAACACCGCCCCCGCTGCCAGGGCGTGGCCTAGCGCGCATTAGTCTTCTTCGTTTTCTTCCTCTTGTTTTTCTACCTCTCCTCGTCTTGTTCTTGCACAGCGGGGTGCCCTGCGCGGGTGACGTATGTACTACCCCCGAGAAGCTCGAGTACTTTGCTACCGACCTTCCACTACTTTTCTCACCTCACTTGCTTTTTCCTCAGACTACTGCGTTTCCCAATGTCCCAAAGCTCTTTCCAAGTATCCTAAAAATTCCCCAAACACTCAAACCCAATAAAATTAAAGTCTGCCAACCAAGTTGACGTGTCAAAAACTCATCTGAACTACTAACTGAATAACTAAAAAATGACACATAGTCAGTTTGAAGCACCTGGCCACTCGGATAGACATGGAAAAATGCCAGTAGAGTGTGACATGTGAGAAGTATATCTGAAATACACTACTTGGTGTATACAGGCCGGAGAATGAACCCCCGGAGAATGGGTGGAGCGTGTATAGGGCGCGGGGAGAAGATAGTCAGCAGTGGGGAGAGCACTCGGATCTCGTGTGCGCGTGGGAGAGAGTGAGTAAGTGAGTTTGGGTTTGGGCACAGGAGAGTCAGACAGTCAGGCTGGCCGGCAGGCAACGCGCAGTGCAGCAGCAGCCAAGACCACTAGATCCGCTTGGCTTACCCGACTTAGAGACTTAAGCCGCCTGGCAGTCCGAAAGGCTCAAGCTAAGCCCATCGACCCACCTACCGTCAGCGACCTAGGGCCATCGGGCCTACCTGGCTGCCTTCTGCCGCTACCGAGGGATAGCTAGTGGCCCCCGAGGGCTCGTGCCAAGTGTGACAAGTGAAGATCAAACTCGAAAATCAACGGACACGTGGTCAGTGTTGTGACAGAAAGTGTATCAGTGTGTCTAATAACGCGAGTTGCACAGTATTTTATTATTTTTCATTGTCAGTTGATGATCGTGTTTTGACCAATTGATCTCTCATGAGTAGTTTGGACTGCTGAGATCCCTTGTTTCTTGGATTATTGTCACTAAGCCGTGGTTTCGGTCTTACAGCGGGTTGACAGCCGTCAGCACGACGTTAACCTTTTACAGTATGGAGCGCGGCGGGGGCGGGGGAACCCTCGAACTCGCCGGCGGAAATTCCGAGCTCTGTCTTCAAGATTTGGTGACGGGCTCGGCCACCGGGCTGTCCGTGCAACACTATCAGCACGTTGCCGCCGCTGCCTCCATGGCTGGACTCCATGGAGACCATCTTCAGGGTGCTATGCATCACCATGATGTTCACGGCAACTCGCATCATGATACTATGCTCCACAATCCCAATCAGCTGCCGCACGAACCGCTTGAAAAACTTAAATGTGAGTAGATGATGATGATTAAATTGAAAGTAGGTAAGACGCAGTTGATGGCTTATCAGTGAGTAATATTTATGTTTTATCTACTTGGCTTTATGATGTTTGGTTTCCGGCCGACGGAATTCGCCAGAAGCGTCAGTTGTGAATGTATTATTGTGATGTGGAAAAGTTGGCGAGATGAGTGAATAGTGTGTGGAATAATTTATTAGACAGATGATAATGATAAGGCTCTGGTGTTGGTTTAGAAATTTTAAGGACGAAAAAATTTTCCACTCGATTTTTCATAGATATATATATATGTTTTGCATTGTAATTAATTTTTTATCGCTGATACACATCATTGGTATGATTAGAGAAATTTTTTTTATCGTTCGTGTATCGATGCCTTAATTGATTATTGTGAGATATAAATCTCTGGTGAGGAATTTTAAATAGAGATACATATATTTGGATGTGATGGTGATGAACAGATATGTTTTATTGCTATATATTTGGAAATTAATTGTTGTTGGGGATTTTTTAGTTGTTTTTTTTTTTTGGATGAATTTGCCAGGGAAAAGACTAGAGCAAACGACCCACCACCTGTTTTGTGATTCATTAACTCACCGGCTTATCGGGATAAGGCAGACTTATCCCGGGGCTCGAACTCGACACCGCGGCTAAACCCGATCTTATTCCAATGGCATCTTCACCTATTTTCCATTTTACTCTTCTTCCTCGTATCCTCGAGAGGTCTTTAATCCTTCGTTTCATTCAATCAGTTTTTTTATTGACAGTATACCATTGATTTTGAATTATTTTATCAATATTTTCATTTTTTTAATAAGATAAATTCGGTATTTCAAGTCATTTGCTTCTTTTAATATTGAAAAAAAAATTATTTATCGAGAAATAAAATTTTTTATAGTGGTTTAAAGTGAAAAACTGTTGTTTTTTTTTTGGTTAGTTGGCAATTTTTAGGCTTTAAAGTTAATTTTTTGTGACTTGGCTTTCTCGTAAAATGGGTGGTAATTATTCCAGTGAATGGTGGTAATTAATTGGAGCTTCACTGGCGATCAATGACGCCGTAAAGTCGTGATAAAAGGCAAGAAATTGAATATGTCCCGTGTGCGAGTGAAAAGTAACTGCTAATTAACCGTGAAAAAAATTAAATTTTTTTAAAATGTATTCGATTAGAAAAAAAACGTGGAAATATAGACAGATGTCGATGAATCACTGTCAAATTTTTCCCGACTTAATCATACTCTCTCGCTGCAAAGCAGTTGAGAAAAAACATCTTTGACGCGTACACACGCGAGTCTCCATCAATCACCGCGCTCACAAATCTGTTATAGTTTATTTCTCGGTCGATGTGTGGATCCCAATATTTTGCCAACGGGGTTGACCATACGGTATTTCAGTGACAACCCCCGAAGTCATTCATTTACCCCTTTATTATCGACGCAGCCTTAGCGCAAACTCGGCAGATGCGTCACCCGAGAGTCAACCTCTATTCCTTTGTGCCGACTATACTAATAGTGTTGACAAATTGCTCGGCTAGCCAAAGCCTCCCTGGGGACTACTGCCTTATGTGTGTGGGCCCTCGCCGCAAAATTATCTCTTGTTTGGGGGGCACATTTTCCAATTATTTTCAAGCAAATATCGACTAAATTATCCCATTATAATTTTTCTATTACACAATTAAATTTTTTAATTCATAAATTAATAATATATTTTAATGGAAATTTAAACGTCAATTTATGTTGGAAAAAAATTTGGAAAGTGCTTAAATTGTTGTAATTCCGAAAAAATTTGTTTAAAAATTTTTTTTCGCACTGATTAAAATTTTTTTCCAATTTTTTATTACATCTTTCTTTTATGAGTGTGATTTAAATTTAGAAAAATTCTACAAAAATTCGATTGAAAGGTCAATTTCTGTTGAAAAAAAAAAATTGGAAGGAATAATGAAAGTTTTTATATGTGTGAATTAAGTGGAAATTTTTGTGACAAAAATTTTTTTTGGACCACCCCAGTTGATTAAGATATTTATTGGAGTGTACAAATGCGACACAAATGGATCTTTAGCAGAAAATATCCGGCTTCCGGTTTCGTCACGCCCATCAGAGCGACGTGCGCTGAGAGTATAGCGACGGGCCGGCGGACGGCTTGATTTTCCGCTTCGATTTTCCTCGATCACGAGGCCACAATATATAGCCGACAGCTTCCCAGCGACCTAGGTGGGCCCGGGATCAACATAGAAATGAACTGATTTCCTTCCCATTATCTCAGCTGCTTCAGCCTGTCAGGTGGTTTCCCTTATACTTTTCAAGAGTGTCGTATAATGTTGGCAATAGCGACGAGACGACAAGTGGCCAAGGGGAACACAGTACGTGTCAATCTGTGGGAAGAAATTTCCCAGTTTTCTCTCGTATTTGTTGATATTTTCAAGCGTTTCCTCAGACGTCAAGGAGTAAAATAAATAATTTGACTGCAAGGGTGAAATAAACTACTTATAACCCTCCACAAATAATTCAGTCGCATCTCCAACCGTCGGAAAATTGCATCAACGCAATTTTTTTCTATTTTCGTATATTTCTTGTATATTTAAAAAAAACTTTTCTGACTATATAATCGCAATTTTGTCATTCTTTCGACTATATTATGAGAAGTTTCAGAGTCAGTAAACGAGTCTCTAAATTAAGATTCTTAGTTTTGTTATTTTTTCTTCGTTTTTTTTTTCGTTGGGTGATAAAATATATGTTTGTGTGGGACTATCTTCGGCTCTATACACGCAATTACTGTCCGACGGATCAGAGAGCTCGAGGAAAACTTGAATTATTTACTCATCTGCACGAGGAATAAAAAAAAAAAACCCAATAGTCACTTATTTTTTCAATTTAACTTTTTGCCACATCTAAACAAAATAGTTTTTATAACTCTAAAAAATTTTCACATCTTAAAAATATCAAAAAATAAAACAAAGTAAAAAATCTTTGTATAAATATTTTCATTCATTTCTATAAATATGTTTATATTGAATTAATTCCTCTATATAATAATTAATAACAATGATTTAATCATAATGTATATAAATAGATAAAAAAAAACGAAAAAAATTGTTTATCCCATAAATAATAAAATCATAACTAAGACTGATCCATTGAAGTCAAAATAATCCAAAACGATTAAAAAAAATTGCTAGTCGATTAAGTAGAATTATCTTTTTTAATAACATTAGCTTCATTTTTTTAACGTGTAAAGTGTGAGGTATAAAAAATCCTTTAAAAAAAGGGATTCAAGTTGTCTCGTGATACTCAGAGTGATCAAATACGTGCTTTCAATGTTGGCTACCGAAAATGTAACGCCCGGGACTTCCTAAGGAAGCTGAGGATTAGAAGATTAGTTTGGAGCGAGCGCGCGCTCATCAGGGCACTACTATCACAGGTGCCTGCGCGCTTGTATACATACTTCACTGCCATCTCCCTCGTGTCTTCTTTCGGAGCTGTTTGTCAGAGTGATCATTGACTTCACGCCGCACTAATCCCCAAAAGCACAAAAAACCCACCGCGCCATCGCAGTTAATAATGTATTTTTTTTCTGACGTATTGCAGGCTAATAAATTATTGACTGTCATCGCGCGGGGAAAATTTGCATGGAATTTCAAGGCAAGGGGACACCTCGTGAGATAGTCCAACGTGAGCTACAGCTGTCGGAGATGTTTTAGTGACCCCTGCCTCGCTCCGTGTATGTTACCCTCTTTGTCATTGAGTTTACGATACGCCCCACTAACCACCCACAAATTTTTCCGTCACGTGTCTCTTTATTCATGCACGCCTGACATTTTCTCAGTGCGTTTTTTCGACGCCTCATTGTGCTAGTTTTGCAAAAAAATTTTGTCGAATTTTTGGAACATTTTTGTACAGTATTTTTTTTTTTTTTTGGTTCTGAGAAAATAATAAATTTATTAAGATTATAAAAAATTATAAAAAAAATTATTAGATGCTAGTTTTTGAGGCCATTTGATAATATTGAATTATTTTAATTCTTTTATTAATTTTTTTATGATGTGATTTTGAAACAAATTAAAGATAAATTGACATTTTGAAGTCAATAACTCGGATTAATGAACATTCAAACTTCAAACGAAGTTTAATTTCTTTCTAAATCATTATTTCATTTGATAATTTTTATTTAATTTATCATTTTTAATGACTGGTATCTCGAATTCTCTTTACCTTTAAGGAAATATTTTTAAAAGATTGTTTGGTTTATGAAAAAATTTTTTTGTTCACTCTCACATAGATTACAATTTTTTTAAACTAATATAAAAATTCTTTAAACACTAATTTTTTATAAATATTACATAGAGTCCAGTATTTTTTAATAAAAAATACTATTAAACCAGTTTTTTAAGTTATTATTCTCATTTTTTAATTTAATAGAAACATTAAAATAATTTTTTAGTTATTTAATTATACGATAAATAATTTTTTTATATTTTTCAAAGTAGAATAATAGATCAGTATAATAAAAAATTTTAAATTTTAAAAGGGAAGTGGAGAGGGTATATTATTACTAAAGTCGAAGGAAGAAAAATAATTTTCTTCAGCATACGCGAGTAGAGTATAGGTGATTTGAGTCGTGAAAATACGAGAGTGCACCCACGATAAGTCAGCTCGACACGAATGATATCGAATCGGAGAAAGAAAGAGAAAATGAGTCGCGTGCACAGCCGCCCGTAAAATCTAGAGGGATTAGCGGACGCTAATATATCCCGGGGGTAAAAACGCGCGACGAGCAGCTGAGATATTCGTCCATCTCCCTTTTTCGTGTTGGTTTGGCTTTGGTATAAAATAACTTCAAGTATATGGCACAAAAGAACAGTCATAAATTCTTGAGTTAGGACCTGCATGTCGTACTTTTTTGAGTACTCACGATGCAGTGTCTGTTTCTCTAAGAAAATATAAATTAGTTTTTCCTCATTTTCATTTTCTTTCATGACTATTTATATTTAACCTCTATTTACCACCTCAAATTTCATATTTTTCTATTGATTTTATTGATAAATAAATTTTTATACATTTATTAATCAAAAAAAAAATTTTTTCCTTTCAAATCTGGAATTTTTTATTCTATTGAAACATGAGAAAACAATTTTTTTTCAATCATCAAATTATTTTATAAAATTTTTAGAGTACAGATTTAAAATATTATGTTTTTTTCGTAAAAATATAATTGTGTTAATAGTGTTTATTCAAGGATAAAAATATAGTAGAGTAAAAAAAAATAAAACTAATAAAGTATATAAAAATAGGGAAAGGTCGAATCACTCAATAAATCTTTCTAAATAAAGAATTTTTTCTACTATTTTTTTCTACGAAGGTTAAAAGTGCGTTTAGCGACCAGAATGAACGTATGCACGCAGGCGTGAAAACACGTGTCGAAAGTGTCGTCCACAAAGTCCGACATATCAATTATCCATATAATAGCCCTTGAAAAGTCTAAAAATCTGTTGAAAAGTGTCATCAAGATGGAAATCAGTCACTTTCACCCCTAGTAATCGATATATATGATGTTATATTAGAGCCTACTATTTCTGAGAGTGTAACTTGAGTCTGACAATTGTATAAGGGTCGCTCTGCTATATGCATGCTCTGAAGGATGTGTGAAATGTTTGGCAGAAGGGTGGACGTAGACTCGCATCGGCTAACCACATATTCCGCCTCTCTCGCATTTCACATTCCCTAAAAACTATACTTTATACTTTTCTCGACTACAGTGATCTATGTAATTCTGCTTCTCCTCGGAATTTCTCGTCGATATACCGAGAACTCTGCTGGGAGTCACATGGGAAAACGTGCGTGACCGATATTTACGTCTTTCACTTTTGGTTCTAATTTCAAAGACTCCGCCTTTCATCAAAATTTTCATCATATATTGTCGAAAAATCAAATAACATTCTTTGAAAAACGACAAATAAAATACAAAAAAAAAATTTCATGTCACAAAAAAAAAATTTTAACTGCAAGAAATTCTTCAATTTTTATATTTATTTACATTATAACGTTTCAAAAAACATTTTTTACAGCAGTATCTGAAAAAAATCAATTTTTTACAGTCGATTAATTGTTTTAAGATTTAAATGTAGATAAAAATTGAAAAAATTTCTATTTAAATTATTTATCATTATATTAGGAGAATATTTGGGTAAATAAATGGCCGACAAAGATTTTTTTTGTTCCTATACAAACAGAGGACTGCTACAAAAACCGGCAAAGAGTGTTACAGATGTTGGCGGTGTCCCAGAGCCAAGTGAGAAGCTGAATTGTAAACTCCCGGAAGTGGTCGTGCATTTTTTTAATGGAAAAAGAAGTAAATGTAATAAATTTTAAATTGTAAAAAAATTTTCAATGAGTTACAAGACTTGATTATCACCGTAGATATAGTATTTATCAAAAAAATTGTGTCAGAGACACAGTAGACATGAGTCTGGATATCGTTGATGTCTTCGCGCCCACTAAATCAGCCCGAGTTATGTGTCGACTAATTGTGAAACGCGTCTCCCCTGTGCGTGGTAACCAAATATAACTAAACGAAACGGCCCGAACGATTAACTCTCAAGCAACTCGCGTGCTATATGTCGGCCCTATTCTCGACCCCTAACAAACTTATTCTCACTTTTTTTCACGTTCTGCCGCGCGACAGACCGTCGCGCGCGCCTAACTAGCCTGATAAATATCCGGAGATGCCTGCTGGAAGAGTAGCGATTAATTTCCACTTGGATTAAAGCCACTCACTCGTCCACCTAAATTACTCATGCAGTCATCATTCCGACAAATTTTTCATTCTTCACGGATTACTCACTCAACTGTATTTTTCTATAACGTCAATATTTCGTAAACAACGGCTTTTACGTAATTTTTGGATATAACCTTTTTTGTAGCCAAATAAAAGATCTACAAAAAAGATTTCGGGTGAAAATTCTCTATCTATTATAGTTTTCGAGATAAAAAAAGATGGAAAAAATTTTTACTTTTTTTTTTAGTGTGGGCTCAGAATGATTTTCGAGATGAAACGAATGGAAGTCTGGCACGATTGGATTCTTCAGGGCACGGGGCAAATACTCCAGGTGGTAGTACACCCAGTACACCGGGTGCAACCCCTGCAACACCCTCGACAGGATACTCCACGGCTCAGCCCAGGAATCACTCGAATAACAATCAAAGGACAGACAATCGTAAACGTAAGTGTTAAAAACCAGTGTAAAAATCGTATTTAATCTTTCTGAGTATGAAAAAAATGTTTTGTTTATTTTTAGAGTTATTTTTAATCGATAAAAAATATTTTTTTAAAGAGTAGTAATGAGTGAAAGCTTTTTAAGTTCTCAATGAAACTAATAAAACACTCTGACCGAGATATATCGGCGTTCTAGACTAAATCCCCATAATTTCAAATATCCCCGACAGTCTTATATGCTCCTGGTTAACAACAACCAGGACAGATCTCACTTCACTCCGCGTAATCCGAGGGATGAGAGCTCTAAGTCTCCTCGCAATTTCTTCAGCAAGTCCGGCACGTTCACAAAGCTCAGGAGCACGCGCAGTCTCTCTATATATCCCAGTCTATTCAGTTTTAAATGCCTAACAGCCATATCTAGATCCTCTGTTGACAGCTGAACATAAAATATTTCAAACAATATTATTTTTTATTAATTTAAGTCAATTTCAACACTCGAACATAAAAAAAATATAATCCTGTACTTTTTTTTTTACATATAACTCAAAAACTACATGGATAATTAAACTTTTGCAAGAGATCTTTTTTTTAGCTCTTGAAATTATCTTAAAAAAACACTATATAAAATTTTTTTCTAACTCCAATAGTTTTCGAGTTATTTGAAAAATAATAAAATCAGATTTGGCAGATTTTTTTTTGTTTAACTGTAAAATAATATTTAATGTTAATAAGGATGGATGTTAATTTTTTTTCGAGGAATGTTATTGTTAAATTGTTGAAAAAATCTGATAGGATGGGTTGATAAAAAATCTGGATGCCATTTTGAGACAATAAACAGTGAAAACTCCGAAATTCAACGGTCCCTCGGCAACCGTGTGCACTCGAAAATAATCTCCTTGCTATCAGCCTCAGTTCTCAGGTGGAAGGCATGCGTATATACACATATAGCCGCGGGCATTGATCACGATAGGTAAAAAAAAAATAGAGACTTTGGCGGTGCTGATAGCGGTGAGCTTTGACAAAATCCTATCAATCATGCAACTGTCACTATACAAGGCATCGACATCGCGGTCATATCGCTGAAAATCGTAAAGTATCGTGTCAATTTGTGTTGTAGACACAACTACAAACAAGCTACTGTCAATATGGTCAATAAAAAAAAATGAAATACACAGTGCAATACGCCAATAAAATTTCAAAAAAAAAAACAAATTTATCTCGTACAACTTGTCTGGCATTTTATTTTCCAAATATCTTGAAATCTAAGCGTTGTATCAAAATTTTCCTTCGAATCTTTTTTGTAGCTCTTAAAATTTTCTGTAAAAAATGTTATATCAAAAAATATTGTATCTCAAGTAGTTTTTGAGATAATGAATAAATTATAATCTTGTAAAATAAAAAATATTTTTTTTTAACAATAGTTTTTTAATTAATTCAATAGATGACATGATAATTTTGGTGTTTTTTTCGTTTTAGGTGTTCGAACGCCAACGGAAGTGAAGCACGAGATGCGATCGGCAGGCGATGTCGTTTCACCTGGTGGCGTTGTTGATACAAACGACAAGGACGTTGGGAAAAACAAGCGACAGAGACGACAGAGGACACATTTCACGTCGCAACAGCTCCAGGAGCTGGAGGCAACTTTTGCGAGGAATCGATACCCCGATATGGCGACTAGGGAGGAAATTGCCATGTGGACAGGGCTCACCGAGGCGCGAGTTAGGGTATGTTAAATTTTTTTCATTTTTTCATCAGCAAAAAAAAAACATGAACGATAATTTCGTGATGGGACATATGCCGAGTAATTGAGAAAAAAAGCGATAAAATTACCGATTAGCCGCGACTAATGAGGTTGTTTCAGCGCCGAAACACTTGACCAATCGCTGACGCACTCATATCAGCACTGATAGTCCAACCATCGCCATTGTGTCATGATAACAAGCTCGATATTACTCCAGAATCTTGATTTATTCAATTGACGACTCAACACACAGTATTTTATTTTACTTCTCTCGTGTTTTTTCCGCTTTTCATCTCGGAGTAATTAATTTTTCATAGAAAATTTAATCTATACCAAAAAATACCTTATTTTTAACTCAAAATATCTTGAAAAATATTCGAGATAGAAGATTATTGAATGAAATATTTGTTGTGCAGAATTTTTTAAACGATAAAGAAGTTTTTTAAGTAGCAATTAAGATATTTGAGATAATGTAAAAAAGTTGAATTTTTTTTTAGGCTAAAATTCGATGAAAAAGGGGATTTTCTAATTTTTTACGAGATTGATAAAATATTTTTTGAGAATTGCCTTGATGTTATACTCTTCAACTCATCTTGACTTACCGAAAATCGACCTCTATAGACACAGTATACCGGGCTTAGACGAGGCAACTCTCGTTGGCACAGTGCCGGCATTGACGCGTATCAGTTACAAAATCAACATTTCGCTTCTTTCAAGCGATTGTATCCCCTCTGACTACAATTTCAGGCATCTTAATTCAATCCACTCTCATGAAATGATGAACTTGTAAGTGTCACTCGATAATTCCTCGGGTTTTATTTTTTTAACCATAATCAATATAGCTCGGAAAATTTCTAAAGATTCATTTCATAATTTATTCTGTCTAGAATCCATTGCTGAATGTAAATTATAGTCGAACTAATATGAATTAATCTTTGTATCTCAAATTTCTTAATAATTTTATGTCCCAATTAATAATGCATTTCATATATAATTATTAATTACTTGTTATACCTCATCATTAGTTGAATATCAATTTTAATAATCCAGAAATAATTTTATCGATTTTTATTAAAATGATATCGTGTTAATAGCATTTTTCATAGATCCCTTATTATAGAAATAAAATTAAAAAATTTATATTAACTAATAATTAATAACCTAAAAATTTTTTTAAAATCTTTTTTAATATCTAAAATATTACCGATTTTTTTAAATTCTTATTTCTAAAATATCTGGAAAACAAAGCAGAATATTGAAAAAGTTTACATAACATTATTTTTGGGGAATAAAATTTCCAATAATTTTACTCTGAAAACATTTTTTATTATCTCTATAAGTTACCGAGTTATAAGCTAAAAACAAAACAAAAATCTGAGAAATCATGAGATTTCCAAAGATTAAATATTTATACCCCTTAAGAAATTTGAGAAATTTTTTTTTCCCTTTTCGCTACTGTTAATCATCGTGAAAGTCATTATCAAAATTAATTTAACTAAAAAACCATTTGTGGCTGACTTAACATATGTTATTCTACTTAAAAAACTTTCGGTTGATATTTTTTTTCGTTTCGAGTAGTCGAAGTATAATAAAAAATCGTCGAATTAGATTTACGAGTGATGAAAGAACGCGCGAGAAAGCCGGTAAAATTTTGGCTTTGCCAGAGAGGTGGAGAGGTATATATGAAGGACGCTATAGAGAGAAGCTAGAGAGTAAAGGTGTGCAGCGCGCACTAGTCAGAGAGAGGGCGGCTTTGCGCCAGTAAGCCCTCGACGGATTTATAGAACCGCACACGGCGCTATACGCCATGTACCAAAACATTGTTTGGCTGCACAGATCCTGCGGTGTGCGCTCCTAGTGTATGGCGTTATAGCCGGCGCTTTACACAGCTATAGCACCCTGCACTCGTTCGCGGACTGTGTATTATAACGCACACCGCCGACGGAACGTTCTTCATTCCCGGAGCCTGCTGCCGGTGGCTTTCGTTGCGAGGACCCGCGCAGGATTATATGCTGGGCCGAGCTATTGCATTTGAATTTATGGAAGTCGAAAAATTGCCGTCGCGCGCGACCTCTCGCAACCCTGTCAATATATCGCTTTGTTCTACTGTTTTACAAATCAAACCGGATTACTTTCCCTTTATTTATATCTACAGGGTTTATTTTTATTTTCATCAATTTCTATCCACTTTTCGAGAAGTACAAAAAAACTCAGAAATTCAATAAAATTCGAAAAATAAATTTTTCACGATGAAAATCAAAGTTTTTTCAAACAAAAACTATTCAAATATTTGAATTATTGTCGTGATGTTGAATAATCATGTGATAAAAAAATATTTTCCGACCTAAACTAATCAAAAAGTCAAAGTTAAAATCAGAATAAGATAAAAAAATGTCATTAAAAAAATATTTTCAATCGGAAAAAAAATTTTTCAAAACCATTACCAAATAGAAAATTTGTTTATTCGCCATTTTGTTGAATAAGAAATTTTTTTCCACACCAAAAATCCTTTTAGAAATCTTATAAAATCAACGATAAAAAAATTCCATTACACAAAAAAGTAATTTTCAATGTAAAAAAAAATCTTTTAGTTCAAAAATCATTGAAAAATTCATAAACTACTGTATTAAGAGTAAATAAAAAACACCAACACACAGTATAAACAAACAAAAAATAAAATCGGTCATCGCAGAGAGAATGACACAGAGATTTAAGGGAAACGTGTGCAGGGTTGGTCGTAGTGGTTATCTGCAAAGAGGCAGGCGTATGTTTTGGTGCCGTGGTAGAGCGGTGTGGCTGTCCAAGATAATCCGCTGGTGATTAAGACCATAAATCCATCGGCGGATTAGTATGGGTTGCGCGCGGCGCTGGCGCATCCAAGCTCCACAGCCTCGTCTGCCTCTCTGTAGCGCTTTGCTGGTATGGTTTACACCGCACATAACACACGCGACTGGCGCACGTATAGGCGCAAGCAAACGCAGCCAAAACGCACAATGCACGCGTGGAAATTGCGATGCAAACCCGCGCGTGAGGATTATTCCATGTCATCGGTATTCCGCGGGTTAGTGGCTGTCAACGACGAGCCTATAATGTATACACAACTGCTCACGCTCTATAGATCTATGCATTTATATCAATCATAATGTGCATCGCGGCATTTGCGAACAAATATTTAGCCGAATGCATCATAAATATTTATTAAAAACTTTCTAATTTTATTTATGCTCTTTCAACAAAAAAATTTTCAGTCTTTTTCTTTAATTTTCTGTTCAGTTAGCAACTGACAAATTTTTTTCCCATCACCAAACAACGGAATTTTTATTATAATGAAAAAAAAAAAAATTGTTTTCAATAAATTATAACGGCTGAAAACATTTTTAACGGCAGAAAGTGATGTCAAAGGTGGCTCTTGGTGTTTATTGGCCAGCCCCATTTGACTGAGGGTGACGCAGAGTCACTAAACAGGGTGTCAAAAGTCGGGAGAAGAAAGTCATCGTGTCATTTGTGCCAATGGGGAAGGTTAAATTACTATAAATGGACTAGAAACGTGTGCCTATACATTTATACGTCCTTTGATAAGTATAAATCATATTTGATGGCCCTCTGTGTTACTTGAACGATGACAAAACCTTTTTTTTTTCTCATCTGCTAAATATATAATTCCAAGACAAAACTCCCTTACAAATGATTGTGTAGTGTAAATTAAAATGAACCGATAAATTTTTGCTGAAAAAGTGCAATTTATTGAAACAAAAAATCTTTTTATCATTGTTTTGTACCTTACAGGCTTTGAAATCGATATTTTTCTGTTAGTGTATGACAACAATATATTTATTTGCTGTCGATATTGTTTAAATGGAGAAAACGTAATATTCACAAATTAGCGAGACTGAAAATTGGTGAAGGTGGGGGGCCAAGCGGGGGGACTATGAGCATTAAAAATCACGTGTTTCGCTTGAGCTCATAATCTCGTATAATCTTTTGCAAAGTTGTTAATACTCGCGGCTTACGGGTGTTAATTTAATATCCATACAGGTGCGCCAACATTGAATATCCGAATCCCACTGGCAGTGGCGCGCACGCGAGTCAGTAGGTGTACATGCATATCTGTGTGTGCCACGATAAAAAAATCCATAAAACTGTACTGGCGAGACTGGCGGAACGATCGGTGTCGCGCACACGGCCATTCCTGCACTCGACCGCGCACTTGTAAAAGGCATTATGTAATCGCGATATCGCGCCTGAAATGAGTCGGATTAGAAAAGTGAGAGCGTGAAAGAGCCCGGAATAAAATTACAAATACTTGCGCTTTCGTGTGTACAGATTTGACATATTCACACGGGCAATTACAAATAAGGGTCGAGTTGACCAGATCCTGCAGGATCATTTGGGATCAAGGTGAATGACACTTTGACACACGTCCACTAAGTTCATAGGATACTGTTGCACCTGATGACCCACCGCTTTAGCCACTTCTGACTCGATTCTGAGGGTTTTCAGGGTTGATCAAAAATTTTTAAGCGTTTTTTCACTTGAAACTATTTATATTTAAGTAATAGTTATTTTCTCGAAAAATTTTTTTCGATTAAATTTTTCATGGGGTAATAGTGTAGCCCCTTGGAAATCTCGCAATTTTCGTGATTTTTTCGGTTTTTTTTCGATAACTCTATAAATAAGCGAAATAATGAAAAATGTTATTCTATATAAATAATTGGGAATTCAATTATCTGTAAAAAAAGTTAGATAAATTTCTTCGTATCTTTCTTAGTTTTTGTGATATTACTGATTTTTGAAAATTCTTATTTTTCAAAATATCTTGGAAACAAAGCGGAATATTAAAAAAATTTATTCTACATTTTTTATAGGAAAATAGATTTTCTATCAATTAACTTTCTTAATATTTTTCGGTATCTCACTTACTTAACGAGTTATCGGCAAAAAACGAAAAAAATCACAAAAACAGTCGGATTTCAAAGGCAAATCCCTTTGAAAATTTGATGAGAAAAAAAAAATTTTTTTTTCTGCATCAAACATCACAATACTTCTTTTAAAAATTAATCTAACTCAAAACAAAAAAATTATCGATTTTGGTCTGACATAACATAGGTTATACTACTTAAAAAACGTAAAAATCGCCAGAACAACCCGTTCATGTGCTCTTTTTGCATTATTGACGTAAATATAATTAGAAAATTTTCTTTTCTTATAATTTCAACTCAAAGTATTAATTTTTTAGTGCATAAACAATAACGTACGAGTAAAAATATCGAATTGTAAAATCTAAAATTTTTTCTATTGTGATATAAACACGAAAGAATGAGCACAACGATGAGCACATTCGTCTCGGCGTATACCCGAGCGTATAAGACGAATTTACAGCGAATCCACTTTCAATGGCATATGCAGACTGTGTGTACCTAACAGTGCATTTTATGACGTATGGCGCAATGCAGCCGGCGACTTTGTCTCGAGCCCAGCGGGTCTATGTGCGAATATATGCCACGATTTAGACTCGTATATGGGCACGTACACTGCGGAATGAGAGAGCGTTTCCTTGGCACGACCCTGAGGAAGACGTGGTCGCTTTGTGCTTGATCCATCTCGACGCTACAGTGAGATTTATGAAGCTGCTGCTGCTGCTGCTGGAAACTCGCGCTTATTCCGCCTGCAACAGAGAGATTGAGACAAGGGTATATAAGCGCTTGGGAAACGCGAAAGAGATGGATAGTTGTGCAGTGAAATAAGAAAACGTCGAGATATCTTCGCGTTTATCCTTTTGTCGGCCATTATGGCTGCTTTCCCGTCAACGCGCGCAGCTGTTGAATTGCCTCTACTCCTTCAGACGCGCATACGCGATTTTTTTTATCATTTAACTATCGTTAAATAAAATAGTTTCACGTTTTTCCATCCTTGAACTTTTTTTTAAAACCCTAATCGGTACCTTTTTTGTTCAATTTTGATAAATAAATTTTATAGAATCATTTTGCATTGCCTTTTTTTGATGCAAAATTTAATTTTCAATTATAGTTCACTCCAAGCTTTGGCGGTAAAAAAAATCCAAAGAACGCAAAAGTGGGAATAAAATTTTTTTTTTTATGTAAAAAACAGCTTAATAATATTTTAACGATTTTTGAAAGATAAATTAGGTGGATTTTTTAAAGAAAAATTTCAAAGATAAATTTACTAAACTATCAAAAGTCGGAATAGTCAAAAAATCAAAACAGACAGGCAGTAAAAATTTAAACCGATAAAAAAGCGAGGCGAAAGTCGCGGAAAAGCACACGCAGTATCGTCGATCAGCAGCATCTAAAACAGAGAGGGAGAGAGTGCGCTCGCGCGACAGTGAGAAGACTCATCGGAAAAAAAAGAAACAGTGGTGGTGGGTCTTCGGTGTCGCGCGCGCGAAGTAGAAAAAGACGTGCAGGGTCGGACGGCAGGAGTTATTGGCGAGTGTGCATCAGCGACTTTGGGCCACGAAATCCCGCGGATATCCTTGGGCGAATTTATTTTTAATGAAGTGGCGCACGTTTGCATCCTTGCACTCTCCAAATTTTTCTTTTTGCTGCTGCATCTTATCGTGCAGCTAACTGCACCTCACATTTACACCCGCGCGCATGCAACAAAAAACGACGGGAAATACATTCCCAACGGGGGGAAAACAGAGCGCTCATTTGGGCAAAAGAGGTAAATTGAGCAGAGAGTCCTCGTGCGCAGGATAGAGGGATGGTGGATAATATAATGATGGCGTCGGCAAGCAGGAGAGGGGCGGGGCTACGAGGGGATCAATATTATCCTCTTCCACCCTCTCGCCCTCCAACCGCTTTCGCTCCCTTTTCACCCCAATGCCATACACACTCTCGCGTCCGAATGTGATCTGTCTCTCCGTCTGCGAAGCGCTTCCTCGGCCATGCTGTCTTCCTCTCGATTGTCGTCGTCGTTGCTGCTGCACCCTCGTGCCCTTGTTTCACTACTGCTGGGTCTTGATAGCTATATAGGAGCCACCCAACACGACGCGTCGATATATACACATCCGTGAGATCCTCTCGACTTGCCAAGTGGAAACGGCCGCAGTGAAAATCTGGTCAGACGGTCGAAGATTTTCTTTGAATATCTGAAAAAATATATTTTAAGAAAAATCTTTATCTTCAATAGATTTGAAGATATTACACGTTTTTTTTAAATTGAATTAAAATTTTTTTTGTATTAAAACCGCGAGTTATTAAAAAATAAAATCGACAAAAAATTTTTATTATTCTAATAACCTATAGTCAATCGCGTAAAAAAATTACAATTATTCCTTCATAAAATTATTAGAAATAATTTAAAAGAATATTTTATTAAAAATTTATATCCATTAATTGCCTGTGAAATATAGACCAAGTAAACGTAAAAATTATTATTTACAATTAAACAGAAAAAAAAACTGTAATATCCAGTGTAGAACATCCTAAAACAGAGTGTGCGAAATAAATCATAAAAAATATAAAAGCATGGAAAAAGCTGCGATGCGAATACAATTGTCCAGAGGAAAAGTTGTGGAGGAAGAGGTTTGCGCCAACAACAGAGAGCATTGGTATATGTATATAATAGGTAGCTAGACCCTGGAACAGAGAGAAGCTCCAGTGGGCTGTGAGAAAAGCGAACAGAGGGGATGCCGAGTGATTGATGAGGCGCTCGGCCACGGTCTCATTACAGTTATATAAGCTTCTGTAGATTGAGCCGTGCAGAGGCTTACGGCGTGGCGAGGGGGTCGTGATTTGATGAGGTTTTATTGCTTGCATGACGCTGGACCCATAGCCATTGTTCTTGTGGTTTGTGCCTGCAAAAACCACACGCTCCGCTCTCATTCGATTTATATCGCTGTGACTCGAATCGATGCCACATACACACATATATATAACATGACAGGTTTTATTTTTTTTATTTACTGTCAAAGATTGCTCATGGCTTCGCGATAGTATAGTATTTATATATATCGCTGTTGTAAGTTTGCTTCGCGAGCTGTAATAAAAAAATCAAAGTATTTTATATCGGTAATACTCGTTGAGCTTTTTATCCACACGATTATTCTTTTCTTCAATCCGACTATTTATACTGATCTTTTCTCTAATATTCATTTATATATTAAAAAATTAATATTGATCTCAAAAAAGTATATTCGATATTTTATGGTCAATTATTTATGGAAATAAAAAATTCAAACAACAAAAAAAATCAATACAACACTTTTCAAATCAAAATATCATTGAAACTACAGAGTATAAAAATTTTTCTTAAGATATCTTTTTTGTAGAGAATTTTATTAGCTACAAAATTCTTAATCAAATTTATCTAACTTGCATTTTTATCAAGATATTGATGAAAAATCATGAACATCCCTGAGTGAAAAAGGTCAATTTTTTATTTAAAAAAAATCATCATCTGTCAAAATGTGAGAAAAGTCTAATTTTATATATGTAAAAAAATTATTTTCTTTCTTTCTTTTTTTTTCAGTACTAATTCAAACGTATTATGATCCTCTAACTGCAATACTTTTTAATTTTAAGTCTCAAAAAATTGGGAAAACAAATTTATATGCATCTCAGATGTTATTTGTGATGTGAAAAATAATTTTTTAACTATAAAAAATAAATTTTTTTATCCAAGTTGCAATATTTCCAAGTGTATATTTGCCATAAAAATCTGGAAGATCCCTCGGTGAAAGAGGGCACGTTGAAAAATTAGTCAAAGGCATCGTAAAAAAAAGAAAAAGAAAAAAATTCCAATATAACACACTCGGCGCTTTTCACTACTGGCTGTATCTCACCTCTCTCACAGATTTAGAAGTTCATTCATCAGCGTTACCACTATATCTATACATCCATATAATAGCGACGGCCATCGTGAGATTTTGCGACGCAGTTAAAGTTTATGGGCGCGGCCTCGCATGTACAAGCCCCCACGCAAGCGGGCGGGAGTTGCTTCAACGTTGCCTCGGGTTTATTGATTCTCAAGCCGCGGCATCTTCGTCCCTTCTCCCGCTCTTATAATACAGTTTTCCTCCCCTAAATGTACACAATAGTAGTCTCTGACGGATTTTCAAGCCGGAAGAAAAATTCGCGAGCGAGTAAAACTTGTGGAGCAAAATATATTTTTTTTTTTCCACTCGCGCGTGGAAGCTATATTAGAGTCTATATTAAAACTCCCAACACAAATCAATTTCGAAATCAATGGCCTATTACTCTTGATTATGGCTTTAAACGCGCCCTTATTGTCAATTCTCCTCACTTGCGCGACTCGTCGCGCCTCTTAGCGTTTCTACAGTCGCGATTTATCTCCACCGAGAGTTGAGAAACCCTCTTTATACCTCTAGTCGACCCCTTGCTACTGCCAGAGCCTTCTCATCCGTGTCGGGGCCCTTAAACTTGCGCGACATCGACGTGTATCCGGGTGCAGCCATCCGGATAATTGTCGTGGGGTGCCGGGAGGCGAATATAGGTGACGCTTGGCTGGATCCAGGCTGTCTCCAAGCTTCCCTGTACTCCGTATTGAGCGCTACGACGCTTTGAATTAACGCCGTCATATTTCAGAGTCTTGGCTGAATTGTATAAGGGATTTCTCGTCATTTGTCCGACTTTGCCATCGTTTCTTAACTTTTCTTCTGAAAATTATTGCACCAGAAAACCTCATTTATTCTCTAGTATAATTAATTTCATTGATAACTATACTCGGTGTAATATTTTTCCAATATTTATCACGATAAATATCGAAAAAAACAAAAAATCATTCAAAGCCGATATAGAGTATCAGGAAAAAATTATTTCATCATCAATTACACAAAAGATAATGCACGAAAATTTTGTTTAATATATTTTATAGTGTTAATAGATTGTAATTTAATAATTTAACAATTTATTTAATCATTTGGTAGTTTAAAAGAAAAAAATTACATGTCTGACCACATCCAGACTTTTTCTACTAGCGTAAAATATTTAATCCCCGCGAAAAATTTATGTTGATAATTGTA
Source organism: Macrocentrus cingulum (assembly GCA_002156465.1). Lineage (NCBI taxonomy): Eukaryota > Metazoa > Arthropoda > Insecta > Hymenoptera > Braconidae > Macrocentrus > Macrocentrus cingulum. Next base: position 7,428 of record MVJL01006669.1, on the reverse strand, counting down.
ATACATTTTCTAATACTAAAAAAATATTATTAAAAATTTATCAAAAAATTCACTTACCTAACTTGGCAGAATAATTTTTTATTTCTCAAAACTCGTTAGTATCGCGTGTCTAAAAATTGAAGATATTTCCTTGACAATACCTCGATAACTATTCGAGTTAGACAAATTTTACTAAAAACCTTTTTTGTAGCTAATAAAATTTTCTACAGAAAAGGTCTCTAGAAAAAAATTTGAATTTTCAATACTTCTGAAGATATTTTCATTTTCAACAGCAAAACATTTTGGTATTTACGTCCTTTTGGCGTTAGACGCCCGAAATATTCTTTAATAACGAAAAAAAGACACTGAATTTTATGGTAAATTTTTTTTCTTTGCCCACAGGTATGGTTTAAAAACCGTCGAGCAAAATGGCGGAAGCGTGAGCGAAACGCAGCGAATGCGGCGGCAGCAGCGGCAGCAGAATTCAAATCCGGATTCAGCACAGCGGGCCTAAACAGTTTCATCGGTCGAGCGGACGTGGACGCGATGTACACATCCTACAGCCCGTACAACAACTGGGCCAAAGTGCCATCGCCCTTGAGCACAAAAAATTTCCCCTGGGTGAACCACCTGGGAACAGTAGTACCAGCAGCCTCGCACCACCACCACCACGCGCAAGTGGCGCCAGTCAACTGTTTCAACCCGTCGACGTCAGTGGCGGGCGGCCACGTGGGCGGAATGTCGATGTCGGTGGGTCAGGCAGCGACGTCAATGCTGCCAGGCATGAGTTCAGGTCTGAGCGTTGCCGGATCGCCTGTGGCAGCATCTGGAGCTGCGTGTCCCTACGCGGCGCCGGCAGCGCCGCACTCGTACGGCCCAGCGGTCTACAGCCCTCACCACCACCGCGCAACAGGCCCGGGCGAGTCGTGCACAGTGATGAACAGCAGCCTGGCATCGCTGCGACTGAAAGCCAAGCAGCACACGAGCGAGTACGGGTCGGCGAGTTCGTTCAGTACCGGTGGAACCACCGGCGCTGGCAGCATAAGTCCCGTAAGTTCACGCGCGTCCTCCGGCGGTGGCCTGAGCGCCTGTCAGTACGCGCTCTCCAGCGGCAACCCACACTCCCCAGGTCCCGAGCACGCCACCGCACGGGCCCAAGTTTGAGGAGAGGCGGGGGCCACCAGCCCCCACCACAGCGGCGCTCTGAGTCAAATTCCAGCGAGCACGTGCCCCACGGACCCGCACAGCGCGCTCAGACCTACCGAGTGACCCAGGTCCAGGTCCGCCGCGTCGCCCATGCTGTCCTCGACACCCTCGTCGACGGCTTCGCAGCAGAACTACCTCATGTACGACGAGGAGAACGCCGCGGCAGACCAGAAGATGAGCGACGACGGCCGAATGCGCAGTTCCGGCACGGATGACACCGCTGGCACGGCTTTAACTGCTCCACTCGCCACTGGGCCCGGCGGCGGACGACTTCCCGGTTACTGGCAGCACGCCACAACCTCTGGCTACTGGTCCTCGCTCTTTGACTCCTGGACCACCAACTCGATTGCTGGTGGGTCGCAGCTGTCGCTCGCTTGGGATGAGAATCGCAGTCAGTGATGGATGCGGTTTTTTGTGCGCGTGTCATGCGGGTTATTGATATTAGATGTGACCAAAGCTTTGTGCAATAGCTGGTTATCAAAGGGATTATGCGTGAAGGTATGACTCAGTTTTTTGTAGATAATATTGTATAGTAGATGTTAATTGTACGGTTAATTTAATATCGGCGGGTTCAAATAATAAAAACACATCAATTGTAATATTTCCAGTGCGTATAAGACGTATGATGTATTCAGCAAATACCAAAAAATTTATAGCAATCGTATTGCCAATCAGCAATGTACAGTGTGCTGCTGAATCGTTACCATCGATTGTATTGTATGTTATATAAATATTAATATGTAGATTTTGAGGATATTCGGTATACCTTACAGCGCATTTTGTCGTACTGCCGAGCAGGAGAGAGATTGGGGGGTTTCGGAAATCTTTTTTCATTTTTTTTTAGGTGGATTAGTTGGAGATAGGATTGCAGACCTTGCGGTATGATGAAACGAAATTTGTGTATTATAAAAACCGAAAATAAAATTTGTATAGTGTTTAAGGTATATAGATTCGTAAGTAAACGACCGCTATTTTGTATGAATCCCAGTGTCGTACAAATATCAAAGTCGAACCACATATCCGAAAATCTGGCGCAGAGAATATATCTCTGTTTTCACCATCCTCACTCACTTATGTGTAATACGTTCCTTGATCTAACGCTCGTCCAAAAGCGTTTAAACTAGGCACCGTTTGTAATCTAGTCACAATAAAAAACCAATTCTATTCTACCCTAGAAGCCCAAAAAATCATCTGATTTCACAATATAAATAAAAATAAATTTTTTTTTTCAATTTCAGGAAGAGAGTTTTGGATTTGATGGATCAATTGATTTATTTAGGTGATGGATATTAATCAAAATATTGTCAATATGGTGAAAAAAATCCGATTTTATCAGATGATGTGATTATAATAACGCCCAGAGATACAAATCGTCACTTAATCGACAACAACTGGTTTACGCTCGGCCACTACCCTCGATTATCGCTTGAGTGGTGATAACCTTGCAGAATTCTCATGCATACCAAGGTCGTAACGCATTGCATTAGACGCCGGTCGAGAGGGGCAAAGCGATAAATTATGCACCCTACTCGAGGCGAGCACAGTGGGGCTGAGAATTCTGGCGAGAGGGCGAATACCCCTAACGCTAAACGTATATTACCCGGGGCGTTGTACGTTAGCGTTATTACGAGATACTACGATGCCGATGTTGCGGGCCATTAGACTCCGGAGACAATATAATATCTGCAATCTTATAATTCGAGCAAAACACAGTCAAGATTGCGGATGAAATTGATGGCTCTGATGTCACTCGAATTTTGTGCCACCAATTTCACAGCTATACACTCTGCTTTCCATAAGTAAATTCACCGTGTATAATAAAGTGTGTTGCTCGGCTTTAGACTGAAGAAAGTCGTAACGCCAAGGGTCGACCTCATCTGCAACTTTGGATCCCTGACGACTGCGAGCTCGTGTGAGTATTGAGATCCTTGGATTTACCCTTTGCAAATAAAATCCGATGAGACGTCATGAACATGTCAGGTCACAATGCAGCCGACGTCGTTCCATCAAAAAAGGATTTCACCGAGGAAATAAAATTTGGACAATTATTTGAGGCATTTTGACTCTGATAGTATAGATTGAATAGAAAAATTATTTACCATTAAATTCCTGACTGAATTTTGTAGTTGGATAGATTTTTTAAACCAGCAAAAAAATATTTATTTAGATTTTTATTACTAAAATAATTTTTTTGTCAGGAAGAATGAAGGGAAAATTTAATGTAGAATTGTTTTTTTTTTTAGATATAAATGCGCAAAAAAATTAATTCAATGCCAGTAGGATTTTTTATTGGTAGTTTTGAGTTGTAAAAAAAAAAAATAGATGGTTGAGCCATGAAGCACACCCTGATTTATACATAGCAGTAGTTTTTATAAGATAAACTATTTGCATAAAGAGTGTGCAAAATTCATATTAAAAATAGTCATATATCAAAAATTTTAACTCTTACCATTTTATTAATTTTTGCTTAACATTGAAACAAATTTTTAAATTACATTCTATACCGAAAATGTATGAGAGGATTTGATGACGTATATATACAGGTAATTTAGTGCAGAAAAAAATTTTTAATCAAAAAAGAAGATTTTTGTCTCACTAAATAGCTTGAATTTCTTAATACAAAATCGACGCTGAACTGAGGTCAAATTAGAGTATTTTTCTGGGTAATTTAGCAGAAGATAAAATAGGGTGTGTCTTGAATATATGCAGGAAAAGGAGAAGAGCGTATATATAAATATAGAGATATACAAAAGAACTGAAAGTTCTTGGGCACCCTAGGATTCATGTCACGAAAAAAAATAAATATTCTACAGTTTCTGATTACTTCCACCCCACATCGCCCTCATCTTCCGCCGCTCATATGTCAATCTCGACCTATACATGCATACCCAAATCCTGGGCCTTTTTCCCACTCCCCGTTTTTTACCTAGAAAATTATTCCCCCATTATTTCTAAGCTGATAAAAATATTGTTAAGGAAAAAATAAGTTTTTTTAATTCTAAAATTGCGCATTAATTGGATCATTTTTTGTTGGGAGGGTTTTTCTAGGCGGAAAAATGTGAGTGACGTCGAGCAGTGATTTATACCGACGCCGGTCGGAAACGAACGTGACCGCTCCGGCCACAGGAGTTAATCGAGGGGTCAAAAACGGGTCCGGAAGAGGAGGTATATACGCGCTCCTTGGGAAAAAAAACAGCGACTTTTGGGTGAGAGAATAAAGTGGGCGTTTACCCTTAAGCCGAATAAGTTACCATGATCTGCACCTGATTACACAGATCGTGTAAAACCTACAAACAACTGATTTTCCGTAATCCCTTGCTGCCACCCCCTGTCAAAAATTCCGGTCTTAAATCCTTAAAAATAGTAAAATTTTCATTCGTTTATTTAAATGACCTTTTATAAATCATCTTGAAGTCATATTAAATCATAAAAAAAAAAAACCTTAAATACGCTCAGCTAAATCTTGAAATATAAAATTATATTTCACACGTTCAAATGATAAGATTTAATTGAAGAAATATTAAATTGAAATATTGTTTCGAATAATTTTTTTAATCAGTAAAATTTTTCTTGACTCTTTTTACGTATAATATTTAATTTAATATTTTTTTAGATTATATTGTCGAGGTAGAGGAAAGATATAATATTTACCTGATGATTTTTTTCAGGTTTTTATGCAAGCAAGTCTTTGTTTAATCGAATGACCTTCATGTTTCTTTGATTGGCAACCATAAAACCTCTCGTGAAGATTAGAGTCATTCGACAATATTAGACTTGTGAGCACGATAAAATGGCATTCAACATGAAAACGACGGTAACGTGGCTCCGTGAAGAGTAATAAAGATACGGACGTCTCTCTGGTATCTCAGCCAACATCTTCGAGGTCTTATCTCTCGCCTCATGACGTAATGATCAAACATAACGTGCCTAAAAATACAAAAATACTCGAGTGATACTTTTAAAAAAGTTTAATTATTTTAATTTAAATATTTCTAGATTATCCAACTGAATTTTAGACAAAAATTTTCGATTAAAGACTATGTAAAAAACATTGAAAAGATTTTTTTTAATCAACATTTGCTGTAAATCAATTTTGATGAGTGATTATTTGGAAAATGGAGGTTAAAAAAAAAACAGGAAAATTCTTCTCACCTATGTACTCATGGCACACACTCAATGTACACTGTATAGCTCAGTATGGAGTGGATCTTTGGGCCGGGGCTCGTTATTTATTGGTGGTACGCGCTCTACTCGCTACGTTTAGGAGCCAGGTCGGAGCGAGCCAGCCGACCACGATACTTCGTCTTCGGCTTACTTTCCACCGACGAACGAGATCTCAGTGGTATTAAGAGAAGAAGCGACGAAAAATTTCCTCGCTCACGATGACAAACGTTTATACACTGCGATATAGCTGCCTGTTGTGCCTGCAGCTAGGTCAAGTATAATTGCCCAACTCGTTTATTTCCATGTGTATGATATTCAATTAAGTCACTGCCAGAACTAGACCGCGGTACTGTTGGCTACTATGGCTCGTGATATAAATCTTTAGAATTTAATATATTCCTCAGTTGGAAAGAAAATTAGAATATTTTTAACTTGAATCAATCATGAAAATTTCGGTATAAACAAAAATAAAAATTTTCTTAAAAAAACATAGAATAAGGTGATGTATTACCTTGGCTAAAACTGATTTTTTTCTGGTTTTGACTTGAATTTAGTTTGATAGTAAATTTTATAATATTTAACACAGAAAAAAAAAATTTGGTTTTTTCGTAAAATTTTTCAAGGCAAACCTCTTGGAAATTTCATGTTTTTTGTGAATTTTTTAGTTTTTCATCGATAACTCGGTAAATAAACGAGATAGCGATAAATTTTATAGAAGTTAAAAGATAAGGGATACAATTTCCTATAAGATATATAGAATACATTTTTTCGATATTTCACTTTATTTTCGAGATATTTTAAAAAATAAAAATTTTCAAAAATCGATAATATTTTTAAAACTAAGAAAGATAGAAAAAAGTTTACTCCACATTTTTTGTAGGAAATTATACCCCCAAACAGTTGGTTCATGTAACTTTTTTCGTTATCTCCCGTAGTTATCGAGTTATCTTCAAAAAACGAAAAAAAATAACGAAAACAGTGAGATATCAAGGGGTATCCCTTTGGAAATTTTCAAAAAAAAAAAATTTTTTTTTCATCTGAATCAAACGTTCCAAAATTTATTATAAATTAAAATAATACCTACTTATTGTTAGTTTCGGATATTTTTTGAATATACCAACATTTTATACAATATTTTCAATTTTTTTCGTGATCAGTAGAGAAGTCAACGTTTAAACGCTCTAAAATTAAAAAAAAAACCACACTCATCCGCCGAAATGCTATTAGGCCAATGATTACTTTATTCTGCGAGTGTTTTATGCAAATAGTAATCAGCCAGAGTGCAAAACCCAGTTGTGCTTGAACATACAAGTGGAAATAGGGGGATAATTTTTCTCTTTCATTCCAAGTAACTTTTTACTACTTTCCCGTCGGTCTTTAAAAACCACCCTAATAACCCCAAGAATTTTTTTACCCACTTAAACACACAAAATTAAAAATTTTCATACATCGAAAAAAAATCATTTTCAGCTCTGCCACAACGTGATGAAATTTTTCTTTCACCGGACACGCACGCCAGCCACACTCTGTCACTGTTTTACATGCTGTCACATAGGAAATACCCCTTCCAAAATCATATCTCCATCTCTAGCCCATCATGCATACATGCATTACACGGATCATGAAAGTACTACATAATGCATCGACGCCGATTTACTCGTGCCGCCAAGGGTCCTCTGCATATATACCCTGCGCCACCGACTAACGTGTTTCAAATGGAGTCCTTTGTGCCTAGCAAGTTGCCCCCAAGATTGAATATAAACGCGAGAATAAGAAGCCATTTTATCACGCTTTTCGTTGAGCTTTTACTCTACTGAAATTGAGGGCTCAGCTTGTGGCTTACAGAATTGGGAGGGGAGGTTTTCTCCTCTTACCTTACAAAAAAAAAACATTTACGTTCTGTTGAAAATGAACTCTGTACCCACCAGTCGAAAAAAAAAAACTTACCTCAAATTATACAAAATCTCATTCGTTTTTTTATTTCCACATTATCAGGATATATATACATTTTTTTTTAACTATTCTACATTGTAGAATTTTTTTCTTAGAATTGTAAAATTTTATTTAATGAAAAAAAAA
>MVJL01006668.1:0-49796 GCA_002156465.1 Macrocentrus cingulum | reverse complement strand
CGCGTCCAAATACTGTCCGAAACACGTCTAAATGCCGTCCAAATCGCGTCCATTTGGTGAACGTTTCGGACGGCATTTGGACGCGATTTGGACGACCCCAGAAAAAATTATTTTCAAACATTTCCTCGTTTCTATTATTATTTAACAAACAAGCAAGAAATTCATTGAAATCGAATCACGAGAGAATTTTCTCGATATGTCCACGTTCGATGTCATAATGTGATTGTTGCGGTTGATTTCGAGGTTGTTTTCGATACAGAAACGCATTCAACACGCATTACAAATTACACACGTAATCCGAATGACTCTGCGACTATCAGTCGGTACAATCGATTCGGTTATCGGCAGCCTATGCATATCGAACTCGCGTTGACTTCTCTCTGCTATGGTGAACATCGGGGAATTGCATTGGTTACTTCTCGTACCGATTAATTGATACAATGCGCACAGTCGATTGGGGAGATGAGGCCGCATTCTCTTGTGCTACTGTGATATCAATTAATGTCCGTAACGCTTCGGCTCAATAAATCCTTTTGTGTCCCTGCGAATAAGCCCCTGGAATACGGAATTGGATTTTTACCCTGTTTCAATATGGCATAAATCATTTTGCCTTCTTGTGCAGGTTTTATTAGTTCTTCTCGGGGTCAACGCGAGGCAAGGCGCAAGGGGCAAACTATAGATAAAGGAATTTATTTAAGGAATATTTCAGATTCGTCGAATTATTTAGTTCGATACCGATGACGAATTTTGAATTTGTGAAAACCCAATATATTATTTTCTTATAGAGAAATTATTGAGGTTATATAGGTTGTATAAACTAGTTATAAGCCACTGACGTTGATGAAATAATTTTTTAACACATAGATTCAGTCATCAGTGAAAACGAGTTAGCACTGAATTATTTGTTTCTGGATTTTGAGACAGGGAAATATCGATTATATTTGCATTATTAAAAAAATATTATCAGAAAGAACAGTAATGTTAGATTTATTACGTTTAAAAAATTAATTTCGAGTCGAAAAAAGTCAGAGTATATATTGAATTAAAATCTGACAAAGTGCCTCGAATTTTTTTTTAGCCAATTGAATAATTAGAAAAGTAAGTATATAGAGATAGGGTTGGAATAAGGAAAATACTCGGATTCAACGGTGAAAAGTCAAACAAAAGAGTCACGCTTTTCGTGCTCCTAAAATATTGTCAAATTTTGACAGAAAAAAAACGAGGAACAGCTTGCAAAATGAACTTGATAGAAAAATTAAAAAATTTTTTATCATTCAAGCCAGAATTAATTTCTATCTGGTGTATCTAACGTGAAAAATAAATTTTAACTTTAAGGCTTGAAATTTTGCAGTAACATAAAACGATAAACAATACACTTATTTTCGAAATTTTCAATCGATTCATCGTGTGTTGGAGAGAAAAATACATAAAAATTGCAATTTTTCAATCTTTATACATAAGCTCTTATGGTAGCAACACATTTTGTCACAGAAAATCGAATTTTTGCACACTGATAAATCCAACTTTGAGCAATCAAAAACTAACATTAGAAAGCTACATAAACCAAAAATATATTAATATGTTCAAAATATCCTGTTAACATTCAAACTAGCGAGCCAAATAAAGTTTAAAAAATTTTCTGAGGTTGACGAACGATAACCACGTAGAACCCTAATCTAATTTGACGCGACTGCCAAGTTTTTTCAATACTTTCACAACTTTATTAGTCATTCAATTGCCCTAAAGACATGATACATATTTTTTCAAATTCAAATAATGAATTTACATTACTTTTTTACTCAGTACGTCGAACAACAATATTCAGTTGCTATTTCAACTCATTACGCCAGCACCTCTTTAAAAAAATTTCAACATAAAAATAGCTCTTAAGTTAATTATTTAAAACTTCCCCTCTTATAACTCTCATATTTTAACCATTTGCATCTCAGATGACATGTGAATATGCTCATGATTTATTCGAAAACCTCGAAAATAAACCAAAAGCTGAAATTTTTAATTTTTTCAAAAAAAAAAAACTAATAACAATTACTATCTTACTCAAAAATTCCATATAAACGTAAAATATTCCATAAATCTGCTGTAGATATTCACAAAATCTCAACAAATCCCCTTTTTTCCCCAATCCCCGCCTCCGAAAAAAAAATTCGAAAGCGGAAAAAGAAAACACGGGAGAAATAAAGTCATAATTTCCATCCCATCTCCTCTCTCTGCTACTATACCCATGATATATCACGCAGTCTCGCCAATATAAACACCTACATGCTCGTATCTGATTGAAACGCGTGCGCAGGGTGTCGGGGGAATCTGGGGGATGAAGAGAGGCGGGAGGGCCTAATCGCATTCTCTGCTGGAACGGGTTCCGGGCAGCGTCGGCAGACCTGTGCCCGTTTATACCTCTCCGCAGTAATGACTATCGTTGTTCCGTGGAGAATTCAATATCGATTACCGATTACGCGTACGTGCTTTAGCGTGGGTCCCGGAGAGCCGGCCGGGTACTTCCTCTATCTCAACCCAGCGCCCGAGAGCGAGGCGCGCGTCGCAAAACGGACGCCGGGAGTTTCCGTTACTGCGAGCGCGCGTCTTCCCGGAACGACGACGAGTGGGGGGTTCTTAGAATCGAGAGGCAAAGTCGAGGCGAAAGAGATAAGAGAGACGGAAGAAAAACAAAAACACAACGAATTTTACGCAGCAAATGGAAGGCCGAGTTAAAAGTGGCTTTAGGAAAATACACAGGACGTCGTTTAACTATATGCAACTATACTACGAAAGTACATAAATATTGCTCAAGTCCTTTTGTTCATTTTTATCCCGGAAGTAATTTAGAGCTTACAGATATATATTTTTTTTTTAGTCAATCCACCGGCGCGAGGGCTTACAGGGATTTTTTGGGAGTATGTGTGCAGGGAGTTTTTTTTAAATTGAACGATCTTGAGGATTTACGGTCACACCCGGGCCACAGCGTGTAAATGCGCATGGAAATAATATATCTGTGTGCACACGCGTCCTATATAGACTGGAATTTTACTGGATCACGCAATTTTATTCTCCATTTTAACACTTTTTTCGGCACATGTTGATGTGTTTTAAATTGTGGTAATTAAACTGCCTGCATTTGGTTTGGTCAAAAATGACGTTGCAAGTGTGACAGCAATATTACGCTTCAGTTAAATTGTCAATTAACACGACAATGTCCCTATAGAGTTGTTGGATATATATCTGCAGTTCGTGGATTATTTAGGTAGGTGTAACGTGACGCCAGGTGATGGTGGGTCGGTTATTTATTTTGGAAATATGCCGAAAACTGCTGCAGTTACGGGTTTTTAAAGTTGAAATTTAACTCTATTCGATCAATTTTTTTTATTAAACAATGATTTTTCGTGTTCAAGCCTCGATAAGCGGATAATTATATTATTTGAACATTATATTTTCGATTTATAATTTTTTATAACAATTAAAATATAGCAATAACATAAAAAAGTAAAGAAATGTCGCGTAAGTAAAAATTTTGAACATTATATTTTCGATTTATAATTTTTTATAACAATTAAAATATAGCAATAACATAAAAAAGTAAAGAAATGTCGCGTAAGTAAAAAACACCAGTTTAATGACCGGCCGGTGTTCCAGTTAATGACCGCTCGACAAATATTATTAATAAACTGTGCAAATAAAAACACCAGTTTAATGACCGGCCGGTGTTCCAGTTAATGACCGCTCGACAAATATTATTAATAAACTGTGCAAAAAAATAAGTTACAAGTTTTTAGGCATTGAAATTATTTAAACTAATCGATAATTAACCTAAAGAGTCACTTTATAGGAATAATATAGAGTGAATTTCGTTTGTTTTGACTCAATCATAAACGAGTGTTTGAGGTTAGGTGAACTTGAGCCGGTCATCAACCGTTGAAACGCCGTTCGCAATGCACATGTTCCAGTTAATCACCGATTTCAGCTAGTACACGTACTTAATAATTAATTTCCGATTCTTACAACTATCCACTCATCTGTACAATGATACACGCGTCATCCGCACAAAATTTGCAATCAATTAGTATTTTTTTTATTATCTAAAAGAGCCGTATTTTTTTTATTTTGTCAATTTAAGCACCAGTGGTAATTAATTGGTACCTGGTCAGAAACTGGTACAATTACCCTATTTAAAAATCAATATTAAACAACTTTACCTTCATTTCCTTAAAATAAAACAAAATTCCTTATTAAATTGAGATACTTACCTCCTATAAATTAATATTCTAGTGTAAATAAAAAAAAAATAAAATTTCACTTACCTTTCACAACGTCCGGTAATTTAATATAATTTAAAATTCATCACTCGATATTAATGAAAAAAAAAAACGAGTACTTACCGCAAAAGAAAAAACGCTGCAGAAAAAAAAACCAAACAGACCTTAACAAGATCCCGCAGGTCCAGAGGCGTGGTAAAAGACTTCTTACTTTATTCCTCTGCTTTAAATAACTCTAATTACTCCCACAAACGATTCGCCTTGGCCATTTAATTACAATACACCCGCCATTATTCCCAGTGAAATTATTAAGATTAAGGTTTCGAGTACCTACATCAACTGCAAAGTTCTCGATGTGTCTCCATTCGCGTATATATAGAGCATGAAAAAAAATAATTCGTCAGAAATAATGGGATACAAAATGCCGAGTGAACGGTAGAACGCTTTTCACGGGTCCTCGTGATTTATTGGTCTTTCGTGTCGCCAGGGATATCCCGCTCTCACCCATTTCAGTTGCGCGCACAACGTTCCATCAGCGCACTTCTCTGTGTATGCATAAATAATACTCTGCTCTCGCTGCTGCTAGCTCTGTGTCGCGCCAGCGATACCCATCTCCAAGCGTCGCACGTCGTACACTCTGTGTACTCGCTGCCTCTATCTCCCTCTGGTCCTCGCGCGCGCAATTCCTCGCGCTTGTGTCTTTTTCAAGCGTGGCGCCGCCGGGTAGGGAATGAAAATCTCAACTGGCTTTTAATGCGCCCCATCGACATGCTCGTGCCCTCTCGTGTGTGTGCAGTGTGTTGGCCATTTATTATCACGAGCAGCAGTGAAAGTGTGTGGCATATGCGATAGTTTGTCAGTTGCCGGACGTGTCAATAGCGCGCGTCGGGCGATAAGTATTCTCGCACTCTATACGTCCAAGGACTCTATTAAATCGGCCCATACATCATGCCGAATTATCCCCGCGTGGGACATATGCAGATTTCACGCTTACAATGCCATTTTTTTTAAAACGAAAAAAAAATCGTCTTTCACTTTCTACATTTGAATGTTTTATTCGTTTTTTAAAATAAGAATCATTGAAAAAAAAACAGTTAAATTAGTATATTGCGCACCTAGGGAGCAAAGTAGATCATTTCAACTGGAGTGGAAAGTTCGGCTTACTACGTGACACGTCTGAAACGCTAACCGTTAACCATTCAGCGGCCCGCTCGTAGTGAATTATTAAAAAAAAAATTAAATGCTAAAAAAAAAACTGTGTTTAATGGAAAAGTCAATGGCTAACTGATTTTTTAAGAATTTAAGGGCTCTCGAGCGCTAAAAAAAAACGTGTAGTGTGTTTATTTTCATATTATATATACCTTACCGCATCGTCTTTTGTTAATAACCCGATGACACGAGAGAGAAAAAAAAAGCGCGACTTTTTTCCTCGCCTAGTCGGGTTGGAATGTCGAATTTTTCACGTAGGTATACGGTAAAAAATATTTGTTTATCAATTTTTATAGTTTTTCGGATGAATAGTTGCTTTTATATTTGTTAGGAGTAGAAAAAAAAGTTAAATAAATAAATAAAACTATTGTAAACAAGTTTAGTATTTTTTTTATTTTGTCAATTTAAGCACCAGTGGTAATTAATTGGTACCTGGTCAGAAACTGGTACAATTACCCTATTTAAAAATCAATATTAAACAACTTTACCTTCATTTCCTTAAAATAAAACAAAATTCCTTATTAAATTGAGATACTTACCTCCTATAAATTAATATTCTAGTGTAAATAAAAAAAAAATAAAATTTCACTTACCTTTCACAACGTCCGGTAATTTAATATAATTTAAAATTCATCACTCGATATTAATGAAAAAAAAAAACGAGTACTTACCGCAAAAGAAAAAACGCTGCAGAAAAAAAAACCAAACAGACCTTAACAAGATCCCGCAGGTCCAGAGGCGTGGTAAAAGACTTCTTACTTTATTCCTCTGCTTTAAATAACTCTAATTACTCCCACAAACGATTCGCCTTGGCCATTTAATTACAATACACCCGCCATTATTCCCAGTGAAATTATTAAGATTAAGGTTTCGAGTACCTACATCAACTGCAAAGTTCTCGATGTGTCTCCATTCGCGTATATATAGAGCATGAAAAAAAATAATTCGTCAGAAATAATGGGATACAAAATGCCGAGTGAACGGTAGAACGCTTTTCACGGGTCCTCGTGATTTATTGGTCTTTCGTGTCGCCAGGGATATCCCGCTCTCACCCATTTCAGTTGCGCGCACAACGTTCCATCAGCGCACTTCTCTGTGTATGCATAAATAATACTCTGCTCTCGCTGCTGCTAGCTCTGTGTCGCGCCAGCGATACCCATCTCCAAGCGTCGCACGTCGTACACTCTGTGTACTCGCTGCCTCTATCTCCCTCTGGTCCTCGCGCGCGCAATTCCTCGCGCTTGTGTCTTTTTCAAGCGTGGCGCCGCCGGGTAGGGAATGAAAATCTCAACTGGCTTTTAATGCGCCCCATCGACATGCTCGTGCCCTCTCGTGTGTGTGCAGTGTGTTGGCCATTTATTATCACGAGCAGCAGTGAAAGTGTGTGGCATATGCGATAGTTTGTCAGTTGCCGGACGTGTCAATAGCGCGCGTCGGGCGATAAGTATTCTCGCACTCTATACGTCCAAGGACTCTATTAAATCGGCCCATACATCATGCCGAATTATCCCCGCGTGGGACATATGCAGATTTCACGCTTACAATGCCATTTTTTTTAAAACGAAAAAAAAATCGTCTTTCACTTTCTACATTTGAATGTTTTATTCGTTTTTTAAAATAAGAATCATTGAAAAAAAAACAGTTAAATTAGTATATTGCGCACCTAGGGAGCAAAGTAGATCATTTCAACTGGAGTGGAAAGTTCGGCTTACTACGTGACACGTCTGAAACGCTAACCGTTAACCATTCAGCGGCCCGCTCGTAGTGAATTATTAAAAAAAAAATTAAATGCTAAAAAAAAAACTGTGTTTAATGGAAAAGTCAATGGCTAACTGATTTTTTAAGAATTTAAGGGCTCTCGAGCGCTAAAAAAAAACGTGTAGTGTGTTTATTTTCATATTATATATACCTTACCGCATCGTCTTTTGTTAATAACCCGATGACACGAGAGAGAAAAAAAAAGCGCGACTTTTTTCCTCGCCTAGTCGGGTTGGAATGTCGAATTTTTCACGTAGGTATACGGTAAAAAATATTTGTTTATCAATTTTTATAGTTTTTCGGATGAATAGTTGCTTTTATATTTGTTAGGAGTAGAAAAAAAAGTTAAATAAATAAATAAAACTATTGTAAACAAGTTAAAGAATGTTTTTACGGCGTTTTTTTATGAATTGAATATTTATAAAGCTCATGAAAAGGGCTCTTGAAAGGGGTGAGGGTGGTTAAACATTGTTTTTTTTTTTTAAAGCAGAGAGTGAGATAGGTTGAGTGACATGTGGCTTTGTAGGTTAGTAAGAGAGTGGGAGGTTGGGTATTGGGAATTTTAGACGGGTTTCGGTGATGCAGTACCTTCGGGATCCACCTGTCTCGCGACGTTGACGGCTTCGATCAAGTCCAAATAATTGCAATCGATATTTCAGTCGACAAACACGACAGTTATTGACATTATGCCATTAATGGGATATTACGAGATTATTTTCTTCGAATTATTCGTATCACTGATTCAAACATTGCAATGAAAAATTTAATAAATTTTTTTTTTATTTTCAAATCAAATACCTATCTGTATCTATTGAACAAATATTCATATAGAAAAAATATTGAATTATGTTTATGAATTAAAAAAAATTATAAACTAATCAAATTAATTAATTTCCATTATTTATTTATTTATTACAAAAATTATTTATATTTTTCATTTTGTCATAGGGTAACTGTACCGGTTTCTGACCTGGTATCAATTAATTACCACTACTGGTACTTAAATTGACGGAATAAAAAAAATACGGCTTTTTTAGATAATAAAAAAAATACTAATTGATTGCAAATTTTGTGCGGAAGACGCGTGTATCATTGTACAGACGAGTGGATAGTTGTAAAAATCGGAAATTAATTATTAAGTACGTGTACTAGCTGAAATCGGTGATTAACTGGAACATGTGCATTGCGAACGGCGTTTCACCGGTTGATGACCGGCTCAAGTTCACCTAACCTCAAACACTCGTTTATGATTGAGTCAAAACAAACGAAATTCACTCTATATTATTCCTATAAATTGACTCTTTAGGTTAATTATCGATTAGTTTAAATAATTTCAATGCCTAACAACTTGTAACTTATTTTTTTGCACAGTTTATTAATAATATTTGTCGAGCGGTCATTAACTGAAACACCGGCCGGTCATTAACTGGTGTTTTTTACTTACGCGACATTTCTTTAGATTTTTATGTTATTGCTATATTTTAATTGTTAAAAAAAATTATAAATCGAAAATATAATGTTCAAATGATATAATTATGTGCTCATTGAGGCTTGAACACGAAAAATTATTTAAATAGCAATTATTCTCCACCAAATTTCCTTTTAAAAGGTATAAGAAAATAATTTTTTTTATAAAAATTTATAATATTGTAATATTTTATTTCAAGTAAATTTTGATTTTTTTTTTTTTTCAAATAAATTGAAAAATGGGTTTATGTGTTGGTATTAAATAGATAATAAATTTTTTTATTTTTTTGAGATATTTTTCAAGTGGAGAAAAAAAAATTTTTTTATAGCAATTGAATTGTCAAATTTCTCGAGAAATCTGAGAATTATGACATTTTTGTACGTGACATTTTTTTATGACCAAAACAAGTATTTACATAAATGGTTCCTTGCAGAAATCTTGTAGCTTTAGTATCTCCCGAGACATTTGCAACACAAAAAGCCTCCTCTCGGCTTTTCATTTTGCCCTAGTTTCTCTTACATTTAAAATAGAACATAAAATTCAGTGGAATATTATTAAATCATCGCTATATATCGCACGTCTCAACTTGGTAAATGTAAATTTAAATACTTTTTAATAATAATTTAGTTGGTAATATTGATCCGGTTTTATGTCAGATGCTGTATAGTATATATGTTTATAATATATGTCTATTTTTATTCGCTGCATTGCAATTTTTAGGTTTTTCGTAAAAATTACGACGTTTGAAGCTTTATTAATATACCGCAGTAGATAGCTCACGTTTCTCACAAAATAAACGGCGAAATAATTACTTTATTTCAGACTTCAAGTTTTCAGGCCACGTCCACTTTTAGTGATAATCCTGACGCTTTCATTTTTTAATAGTCGAGATGATAAAATTACTGAAAAAAAAAATCCTGATAAGAAATTGCAATAAATCACCGCAAAATTATTTAAATAAAATCAAATTCAAAATAGTAAAAAATTTCTTTTTTTATAAAAAAAAAAAATGGTTACATTTTGAAATTTAAATAAAAATAAAAAAAAACTATTAAAAATTTCAACAAATTTTTTAATAAATTCAAATTTTTTTGAAAAAAATGAATCATCATTTTACAAAAAATATCAACTTTTTTGCATTATTAAATCTTAAGATATTAAAAACTGATGAAATTTTTTTTTTTTTATTCATTCGAAAATAATTATCAAATTTTTTCCATTTATCCAATTATTTAGAGCGTAAAAAAAAATGATTAAAAATCGAAAAATACAATTTTTAGCAGAATTTTGTTAAAAAGTTGTTATTTTCTTTTGTTTTTATTTATTACTATTAATTTCAATTCATACGAAAAAAAAAAAATTTTTTTTGTGTATTTACAAATCTAATAAAAATTAAAAATTCCTAAAATTTTCAAAATTTTTAATAAAATCTTAAATTAAAACAAAAACTGTTTTATCAATGGAATTTTGTATTTTTTAATCATTATTTTACAAAAATTATCGTTTTTTTTGCATTATAAAATTTTAAAACATCAAATTTTTATTTACTATTTTTTTTTTGTGATAAATTATTAATTTTCTTTTACTTATCCAGAATATCCAACTAATAGAATGTAAAAAAAGTTATTAAAAATTGAAAAAAACACATTTTTAGTGAAATTTTATTAAAAAATTGTTATTTTCATTTTTTATTTTTTGTTTTCTATCTTTTTTTTTACTTCCCGGTCGGTAAAATAATTTTCTGTCCAGTAATCCACTAAATATAACAAAAAAAAAAATCAAATAAAAATAAGAAATAAAAACTTTAATTTCAATCGTTCAATTAAATTTTTATGTATCGCAACAAAGTATTTCTAGGAGAAGTAGTAGAATATCCGCGGATATTGTACACATTCCTTCTTTATATACATATATATATATATATATGAAACAATATATTACATCTCTCGCAAGTACAGCGATGCGATGGCTGATATTGTGAATGGCGAGAATTTTTATATTTATGACATTCTGCGCTCTAAAGAATGTGTGCTCGTGAAGCTAAGTGGAATTTTTATTTCTGCATTATCAGTGAATTTCTGTCATAATGAAAACAAGCATGTCAGCGTAAATTTACATTGCAAAATAATCAGTATTACATTAACAACAACAACAAGAAAAATAACTTGACGGAAATATTTCAAGTAAAAAAGTAGTAGAGCTCCGGGTGACGTCAGCCGGCTGGATAAATCTGTTTTCCTTGACTTTTTTTTTTTTACCTTTTATCCTTATAAAAAGAAAATATTTCAATTTTTACCTTTTACTTCCTCAAAAAAAATTTTTTTCCATCATTTTTTTCATCATGAACGTTTAAAAATTTACGTAACACACGAAAGATAATTTTTTAAGGTAAAAAAATATTTTTTATAATATTGTTAATAATGTATTACTAGAAAAAAAAAATTTTTTTCTACTAAAAATTTGGTAAAAATCATTGTAAGGGGTATAAAGTGATTTTTTTTTTATTTTATTACACGATGCGCAGACATATGAATTCAGAGGTACAATTTTTCCGCCCCATGGGACACTCCACGAAAGCCTATTGTTGAGGTGAAGAGGTCAGAAGATGGCTCTCAATGTGGAAGAATAGAATCGAAGATTCGGATGTCAGTCTGATCGAACCCGCAAAGCCAAACGAGGTGTCGAGATGGGAAAATCCTATATATGTAGCATATACATAACGTAAATACGATTTTTCCGACTGGAAATAAAAATATCATCCATAAAAATCACCTACGGTGGTGGTCCCTCTTTTCCATTACTGAAAAAAAAAAAAAGAGAAACTGATTCTCCACGGATTTTTTTTTTTTTCTAATTTGTCTTTTTTCTCCCACGAATTTTATTCCGAAAAATATTTATTTTGGAAATATTTAGGAATTCATGAGAGATACGGAAAAATTTTTCTGAACTTTTTTCATGCAAAATTTTCTAAACTTCAAAAAAGTCGAGTATAAAATTTTGATAAGTCTAATAGTTTTCAAAATATTTACGAAAAAATTACACTAAAGTATGTGAGCTTGAAAAATTTCCAAAACATAAATTACATAAATTCATTCAAATGCAAATATCTCAAAAACCGTAGGATTTTCAAAAATATTGCTTTAAATCTTTTTCATAGAAAATTAAATAATCTTTTAAAAAGATTCAATGCAAAAATTCGATAACTCTAATACTTTTTTAGATATGTCTAAAAAAGTGAAATTAAAGCATATGTGAGTTTAAAAAATTCCGAAAAAGTCACATCGATTTTTTAATGCAAATATCTCGAAAACCGTAGGATTTTCCAAAATATTGCTCTGAATCTTTTTTATAGAGAATTAAATAATCTTTAAAAAAGGTTCAGCCCAAAAATTCAATAACTCTAATATTTTTCAAAATACTGATAAAAAAGTAAAACTGAAATACGTGAGCCTAAAAAAATTCAAGAAAATCAACAGAATGGAACGTGTTAAGGAGTCTGGAATAGTTTCCCAGCCATAGAATGTCTCATGAAGCTCGTGGAATAATTACTGCTGAGTCTAATTACAGCAAAGAGACGCGGGAGGAGTGGCGAGAGACATAAAATCGGTGCATAAGACGTGCATTACATCTTCGGGTGGTATATAGTGGGTTGCAAAAGAATGCACGGCATGTTTGGATGAAAGGAAAACCTCATGCATGAGGTAATTGACAAGCCAAAGTACCTGGATAGTGACACAATACGCGAGATGTCGGTATCGATGCGACGACAGCGGCACATTGTCTCTCTCCACGCTGGAGTTGATATGATGAATGTACTGCGCACGAAACTCGTGCTGCCACTCTGCACACGACCGCCTATAAACCTGCGGTGCGGTGATTACACTCTGGTGGGTTACTGTCAAAATTCTAAGGGACTCGAGTTCACACGCGTGCAGACAGCAACGTGTAGATGCAGCGCTTGTTGGTGTGAAAATGTGCGAAAAAGGGGTCGTGACGCCCGGAAAACTGGGCAATCTTGCATAACCCTTTACTACACGCATTGTACAACCCCTACAGCGACCCTAGCGTCACATATCCGCTTTATTATAGGGCTTAAATGGGTGCACGAGGGTGTGGAATGTGAAATCGACGATATGGAATTTAGTTTTTTTGAAATATTTCGGAAAATATGCGAATTTCAAGGTTTCTACAAAAAACATTTTTTATGTATTATCAAATTCTCTATTAGAAAGGATTCGGAGGTATTTTCGAAAATACCTCGCGTTTTCGAGATATTTGCGGTTAAATGATTTTCCCTTTTTTTTTTTGGAGCAAAAATACTTATGGGAACAAGAGTTAAAGTACTGCAGACACTTTTTTTTTGTTGAAAATTTTCCATTTTTTCTCTTTTTTAAATTAAGAAAAACAAAATTTATTTTTACAATTTTCGAAAAAAAAAAATTTTTTTTTCCAAGAATATTTTTCGATTTTTTTTTCGTAAAAACAAATAAAAAACTACTAAAAAAATATTTTATAATATTTTTTGAAAAATATTCCAATGTAGGAATAAATAATTTTTTTTTTTTTTAATTGTGAAATTTTGTTATTGTATTTTAAAAGTTTTTTTATGGATTTTCTTTAGAAATGAGAATTGTCATGAGTAATTATTATTATTAATAAAATAAAATCTGACAATTTACAAGGTTTCTATGTGGTTGTTGAATTAATAATAACAACAACAACTGCGTCGCAACACTTAAAATATCTGAGATTGCAGAATAACCGAGCTCTCAACTTGACAGAATAATTAAATACGACAATGCAGAACTCGTGAGATAGTCAATCCTTATCAAACTTAGTTTCTAGTTTGCAATATGTACAGAATCTGTATCAAAATCCACATAATTCCATTGCAACTTTCACAATTGACACCTTGAAATTTCTCATAATTTAATAAAAATCATCGGCAATAATGAAAATAACCGTCTATTGTATACATTAAAATTATATGTAAAAAAATTTCTTTTTCTTTTCAAAATTGAATATATTATAAAAAAAATTTTTCTGAATAAAAAAAAATTTTTTGTAACACATGCCTCTAAAGCTCGTTTTTTTTTTTACTCTTGAGCCGCCGTAAAGTGACCGATTTTTTCACTGCTGACATGCATGCCTAAAGTGCGCTTTTACGCACTAGTGCGTAAAGTAGCCCCTTTACGCACGGATCCTGCGGATTTTTTAGGCACTATTTGTTACAAAAAAAAATAGTGTGTGGCACGTGCGCAATGGCGGCAATTTCGCCAGCGTGCAGTTTGTCTGAATTCAGGACTACATTCGCCTTCGGCTCGTGTACAACCCCCAAACTCGTCCTGCGAATGTAGTCCTGGCTTGTGACAAACTTTCATGCTGTCAAAAAATTGCCGCATTTACGCACTTGCCACACAATATACTATTTCACTATTTTTTTCTGTATGAGTTGGAAAAAAAAAGTTTTGAAAAAAATTGTAGAATGTTCAAATTTAGCAGGGCGAGAGGAAGTAAGAGGATAAAAAAATTAAAATAATTCCCGTGGAAGGTTGAAGCAAGATATAAAGTGCTTGAAATCAAGATTTACCTCAGCGCTTCCTTGTTGCCCGGGCGACGACAAAAAAAATGATAAAAATATACATTAAATGCAAGGCATAAAGCTGCAGAAGGTGCGGCGATGAAATTGCGCGGTGTACGCCGGCCAAGTGCCGGTAGTAAATCCCCGACCGCAACGAATCGGTGATCGTCCACAGGTCTCGGGTGCTTTCAGCGGTGTGTTTTCGCTTGTCGAGTGCACACGAGCCATGAACTGGCGACGAGAGTATCTGCAGCAGCGCCACTGGCAGAAAGATGAAAGTACATAAGGCCAACTATGACCATGTATGTTTTTTTTTTCAAGTTTAAAGCACGACAAGTCATATCGGCAATTTTTCAAAATGGATATACAAAACATAAAAACATGATAATTTTGAGATTTTTAAATTGTATTTTGTAATCTTATATTTTGTTTCGAGATTTTGAAATAAAAAAGCTTAAAGGACTGAAAGCTCACGTGTTTTTTTGACCCGAATACTTTTTGGAAAATGGTCCATCTACGAATTATTTAAATTTTTAAGAAAAGAATTTTCAAAAATCTGAGATCGAAAAAAAGCTTTTGAGCTTTTTTGAAAATAGGCTTTTTCGGAAATGTTGAAATTTTGTAATTAACAATTGTTTATTGAAATGTAAAGCAATGTAAAAAGTTTTATGCTTCATTTGATTTGAGCTTTTTTCCAAAAAAAAAAAAAACGTTTTGAAAAGCTCGAATTTTTGAAAGCTCAAATTTTTTTACTTAATCCAAATAACAAAAATCATGAAAAAAGCTTAGATCAATATTTGAAGCTCGAAGAGCTTTTATGCATTTTTGAAAATTCCTAAGAAAAATTTTTCAAAATCTAAATATTTTTGAGATGTTAAAAAATTTTATTCAAAGCTCGCAAAAAATCTTTTTTTTAGGTCAAGTTTTTTTTTGGCACAATTTTAAGCTTTTTTAAAAAATAATTTCCCGAATTTCAACTAAATATTTTTCAAAAATATTAAAAATACTCTTTGTAAAACGATGAACAAAATTTTTTCAATATTAAAACTTTTTAATTAAGAATTTGTGCTTTCAAAAGCTCGAACTTGTCTAAAAAATGTCAAAAATAGTTTTTTACCTTTGACTACAACAGCAAGAAACGACTATTTTGAAAATCCCTAAAAAAACAACATATATTATTTGGAATTTGAATATTTTTGAAATGTTAATAATTTTTATTAAAAGCTCGAAAAAGCTTTTTTCTAAATTGAAAATTTTGTTGAAAATTTTCTCTTCATTTTTCTTCTAGCAAATTTTCATTCAAATATCGTGGTAAAAAAAGCTTTTATTAAAATTTCAATAATTAAAAAGAGCTTTTAAAAAATGTTGAAAGAATTTTTTTTTTATCTGATAATAAATCTAGTAGAAATAAAATAATTTCTTGCATTCTCATGTCAAACAATACGTTCCAAATATTTCCAACGTGACCAACTTTTTCCTACTCCCCGTATAAGTACAGAAAAGCGCCCTGCGTCGAGATACTTGCCACTACCACCGAGCGATGGCGCAATTCCGCGTTCATGTGCGCCCGGACATCGATACAGGTCTCCCCACTCGCGGGCTGATCCACCTTAGCTGCGATCCGTGGTCGTCGCACGCATTAAGCCACGACTCGTCGAAGAGTGTTTTGCCAAAGTAAACGCTGGCGGCCCAGTGGGAGGAAGAAAAGACGTAAAAAGAAAAACGACGATGGCTCGTTGCCGCACAAATTATGGCGAGCCGATATCGGCTGCAGCCAGGGCTCCTGTCGGGAAAAGAATTTTTCTACCCAAAATATATCCCAACTTCCTTTTATATGAAGGATCGACCAAGTTACCGTCGTTAGAAAAAGCGGCTGCTCGCAATTAGCCGATGCATAACTCAATATGCCCAAGGAAATTGGTTTTGCTGTTTTTCTTCTTTTCTTCGCTACACATATGTACAGATATCTCACTAATATATTGTTACGAGCTGGCTCAGTGAGCACAGTCGCGTATAATTAAGTTTCTCGATTTTTGAGAGGTCAATTGACTCTCGGGATATCGAGCTGTTGATGAAATTGTTTGAATGATGATTTTTGGGGTGATAATAATAAGTATTTAAATTTATAAAAAATAATTTCGAGTTTAATTTAATATTTTTAACATGAGAAATAAACCGATTACAATAAAAATGAACGAAAATAATAATACAGACCGAAATATAATTATAAAAATGATAAAATAATTTAGAACCCTACTCGAACGAATGAACCACAAGAAATGGCTGCCGAAAATGCGAAAACCCGGCTATTTATTAACTTTTTAGTTGACAATTTTTATGTGGAAGGAGGTAAAATTCTCTCACATTGAACGCCACGAGTTTGCTTGATTAGCAATTTTGGAAAACTAAGGCTTTTGGCCTTGGAGACATCCGGAATGCATCGTCAGCAATATACTTGTGCATTCGGATGTCTTCAAAAATAGTTTTAATAATTTAAAAAAACGTGAAGTGCTCAGAACGTAACAATATATACCTCGTAAATAGACGACGAGTAAGCTCCATAATATTTTCGCAATTGAATCAACTGTGAAAAAAAAATTTTATCAAAAAATTTAACAAAAAACTACTGTTTAAACAATCTTCCTTTTTTTCAACTTACTTTAGTTTTTTAAAAATAAACAAAAATTTATTTCAACTAAAAACATTTGTTTTTATTTTTTTTCCCTGGTGGAAATTTTTTTTTTTTTTTTTTCGTTTTTTGAATATATTTTGAAAACTACGCGAAATACAAAAAAAATTCATATAACAAATTTTGTAGAGAATTTAGTTTCCTGCAAAAAATGGTATATCAACTACTGTCGAATTTACGTAGTCTGTGAAATAGAGTTGAAAAAGTGATAACGAGTATTTGAAGGGGATAAACCTGTATATGGTCAGACGCAAGGGATAAACGTGAATTTCCCTTTTAAATTTTGTTTTTTTTTTATTCGAGTTTCTCTCTATTAATTAGATATGTTCTTAAATGATAAAAAAGTGATAACAAGCTCGGAATAATATGGTTGTATACATGAGTAAATAAATCATTACTCATATTAACAAAGGGTGCAGGCATATAGAGGGTGATTCGGAATTAGCGTTACAGCTGATGGTATTAACGAATAGTACGATTGGATGATTTTACTGGAGGTCTGTTGGCATTTAATGTCTCATTTCTCGCATTACTGGAATCACTATCCAGGTTGTAAAATCGAATTGCCTTTAAAACGTATCCCTTTTGATTCCAAATTAATCTTCCTTCCAACCGAATCCGTTTATTTCACCCTATAAAAATTATTTTTAATCATCACATTGGGATTAGATCTTTTTTTTTGTGTTTTAGCAAATAGTTAAAGGCTCTAGAGACTCGAAAATGTCAGTAATTGATTTTAGTTTACGAAAATTTATGAATTCTTAACTCAATTTTTATCAGGGGCGTAGTTTTATTAATGGGCGGAGCTTATTTCTCCCGGGAACCAATCACAAACTCCCACGACTGCTTTTACGTGAATAAGCAACGCCCTTCTGGCGTAAAATTTTGTTTTGACAATTGAGAGGGTAAAAATTTAATTCTTAGTGTTTTTAGTTACTAAAATAAAGTTCAAATGTATACGAAAATAATTTTTTTTCAAACAATATTTAGATGGTTTTTAGCATTCTATAAAAATGAAGTTTAGGTGTAACCACATTTATACAAATGAGTGGCGCGAGACAACCGAGTATCTTTACAGGAAATATTAGGATTTTAGAATATTTCAAATTTCAAGTTGAAATATCTCGGAAAATAATTTTTTTTAGTCTAATTTTTCCTTAGATGCCTGTATAGAGTCGATGATGCCCTTTCGATTGGGCTCGGAATTATTGAATTCGGGTGCAGTAATAAGGAAAATAAATTCTTAGCAACGAATGTTTCCCCGATTTTTTGGTACAAATCAAAATTTTATCCCTTAGGCAAAATTTGACATTTTGCTGATTGGTTGCTGAATTCTCGGGAATGATTTGATTGGTTGTTTGAAATTTTCTCGCGCTGTGATTAGTTGATTGCAAAAAAAAACAGCTGCAGTAAATTTAGACATTTTTTCTCGCATTGCAATTGGTTGATCAGATAATACAGTAAAAGTGAAATGCAGTGCGTGTATGTGTACTACATGGTATTGTGTGTATTTCAGACTAGAATTTTAGGTTGTGGATAGTTCTAAGAGGAATGAGGTTGTGTTATAGACCCTGGGGGATGGAAAAAATGATGGCTGTTAAGGATGCGGTTAAAGTCGTTTTTTACACAGAATCTATTTAGAGAATTTTTTTTTTTTCCTTTTCCTTTTACAAAAATATGCAAAATCCCTCAAAAATTTTTTTTCGAAATATTTTTTCCTCTTATAAATACATTCCAAAGAATTCTAAATTTAAAGAAAAATAATTTCCAAAATCGTTTAAAATAAATAAAAACTTTGTTAAAACTTAAAATCTCGATATTTTGAAAATTGTTAAAAATATCTAAAATCCATTATTTTTCTTCGAAATTTTTTCCTCTGTCACAGTATATCTGAAAAACGATTCTAAACATAAAAAAAAAACATGATTTCCTTGAACTAAATGAAAAAAAATTTATTTCGACTTTTACAAATCGAAATAAAATGGTTTAATTTAATAATTTAATTTCATAGTCCTCAATGAGCGCCAAGCATGTTCAAAACTTTAAAAATATATCATTTTCACAATTACACTATTATTAATTGACGAAATTAATTATTACCAAACTTGACCTTTATAATAGCGGATTTCACATATTTTTGTAAAACCAAAATATATACTTTTGCGGGATTAAAATCACTAAAAAAAAAAAAAAAACATTTCTAAGCCAGAAAATTAATTTAAAAAAATATTTCAAAGTTACTCTGAGCTCGAAAATAGTTTTTTCCTTGTAGCAATCGACCGAAGAATTTTTTTGGGGGTTGAACAAAGCACAAGTTGAAGTAGCCGTAATATAAGGGCACTCAGGATTCTACGTGGATGACGCGTATGAAAAAGAGGATGATTTATTTTAGCCAACTGCTTTCTTATCGGACCTCTGTGCGCTTATCCACACCTATTTTCGTTGTCGACCCGGATCTGGACGATAACTTTGCGGGTCGTCGCGAGACTCTCGGGTCAAATCCGGAGTGTTCTCGCGTAACTCGAACCCACCACACCGTACATCCGTTATGGTCGACCAAAGTTGCCCCTAGTGGTCGGGTTACCACTATCGGTGTATCGTTTCTCGCCCCGCGACGCCTTGCAAGCCCGCTCTCGCGACTAACGAAATCGTGCCGAGATTATTAAAAGCGCGGGCCACGCTATCGTGCGATTATCCTATTGTTCGCGCGACGTATTAACCGGCGCTCGGCTATCACGCCGAGAATTAAAGCACGAGTATCTCATTAGCCACCGGTTTCATACGCGCCATATATGTGTGCATAAATCGTGTCGCATTTAATGTCGCGAGATACTGGATATTGCGTTGTTATTAGCTCTTAGAGGTAACTCGAGTAACTTTGTCAGTTGCAGTGAAATATTTTCTATGTATTCTATAATTAATTGTTGCAGTTATTTAACTAATTTCACACTCTCTCACTTGTATAATTATTTTCAACCCCAACAAACTCTCCCTCATGGCCAATCTTGTTTCTCAACTTTATAAAACAAATTTTTTTCTCTTCTTTTTTTATGGAGAGAAAAAAAAAACACTAAAATTTTTGAGCACAACAAAAAAATGAAAATGTGAAAAAACAAATTTTTTAAATTATATTAAATGAGAGTAACTGTATCAGTTTCTGGCCAATTAATGACTATTGGAACTTAAATTGACGGAATAAAAAAAAATACGGCTTTTTTAGATAATAGAAAAATAGTAATTGATTGCAAATTTTGTGCGGAAAACGCGTGTATCATTGTACAGACGAGTGGATAGTTGTAAAAATCGGAAATTAATTATTAAGTACGTGTACTAGCCGAAATCGGTGATTAACTGGAACATGTGCATTGCGAACGGCGTTTCAACGGTTGATGACCGGCTCAAGTTCACCTAACCTCAAACACTCGTTTATGATTGAGTCAAAATAAACGAAATTCACTCTATATTATTCCTATAAAGTGACTCTTTAGGTTAATTATCGATTAGTTTAAATAATTTCAATGCCTAAAAACTTGTAACTTATTTTTTTGCACAGTTTATTAATAATATTTGTCGAGCGGTCATTAACTGGAACACCGGCCGGTCATTAACTGGTGTTTTTTACTTACGCGACATTTCTTTAGATTTTTTTGTTATTGCTATATTTTAATTGTTAAAAAAAATTATAAATCGAAAATATAATGTTCAAATGATAGAATTATGCGCCTATTGAGGTTTGAACACCAAAAATTCATTAAATAGTAAATTCACCATAAATTTCTTTTAATCGGTCATAAACTGGTAAATTTACCTTAACTTAAATTTTTGAAAATTTTTTTTTTTCCATAAAAAATGTGTATTTTGTTTGTTTGGTCGAAAAATAAACTCAAAATCATTTAAATTTAAATTCAAAATAAAAAAAAAATTTTTAAATAATAAAAAATACGATAGGAGAAAAATTACAACACTAAAAAAATTTTTTTTTTCTTACGAATCGTCGTATATTTGACCTTATCTATATAATTAATAATATAATAATAATAATCATCATCATCATCTTAATAATAATGCATAGTGATAAAACGATTGACCACAAGAATAGAAATAATACATTCAATAAACGTTGACGTTAATATAATATAATATAATTATTCATTTATTTATTTATTTATATATCAAAAAAAAAAAAAATTCATCACTACCATCTTTGGGAGAATATATATAAAGGCAGAGAGATGAAGAGAGAGACAGACCAATGATTTTCAAAAATTTCGTGGGAAAATGAGCGTAAGCTAATTTTTTTATCGCAAAAAAAAAACGGATAAGTATGAATATATTTATGTAGATGACGGAAAAAAATTCTTAAGAGGTCAAGGGGGTAAAAAAGAAAATAAATGAGGGCGACAATCGAAGCTAATGTAGCAAATTAAAATAATTGGCTATGTAATAATTGTCTTATCAGCAATTAATGGTAAAAAAAAAATTCTGGCGATGATTTTAACATGGAATATGTATAAAAAAAAACCGGAAAATTAGGGAGGAAAATTGCGCGTTAATTCATACAACAATTTAACGATTATTTTTTTTTTCTCGTATTAACCCTTAATAACTCCCATTCGACTTGGTCGCCCATAATCAAGCGAAACATTCTTTTTTTTTTTTTGCTTTTTTGTGATTTTTATATTGTTATAAAACAGTCTTTCATTATCGATGCACCGAAAATCGGGTGTTTTTTAATAAAGAAAAATATAAGAAAATAGACTGACAACTCGAACGTCCCTCTCAGTGGATATTATAGAAGAAAAAAATTTTTTAACCGAATAATTAATGGAAAATTGAGGATATTTTTGATAGCGGATATAGGGAACATCGAGATATCGGATTGGGAATAATCGATAACTCATATTCGCTGTGGAAAAGCTGGGTTTTTCATCCACCGTTCGCTCGGCGTTATTTACAAGCGACGAAAAAAAAAAAAAAAATACCGATAGATCAAGTGAAATGGTGATTGGTGTGTGAGCGTGTGTGACATTTTAGTCCATCAATTTGGTAGAACTCGTGTCAAACAGAAACAAATTTGAGTGAAAACTCGGCTGGGCGTTCGATAGATCAAACTTTGCACGGTGAGACTCTAGCAAAATATCGGGTCAGAGTTCTTTCGCAATTATCCGAAAAAAATGTCAAGGATTTTTGTTTGCAAACTTTTTTTTTTACGCTTTTTTATTTTAAAAAAATATTTAGACATAAAACTAGCAGAAAACTAAGCTTTTTGAAAATTTTTCATATGATCTATTTTGTAGAGAATTTCAAGAGCTACAAAAAAGGTTCAGTACAAATTTTCCGTATTTCTAACTGTTTTTGAGATATAACAAAAAAAAAAAAAAAACTACTATATTTCGATGAAATTCTGAAAAAATCCAAAACAAAAAATTCTTTTTTCTAATTATCTCAAAAACCGCTATAGCTACACTATTAATGCTTATTATTATTTTTGTAGCTCTTGAAATTCTCTACAAAAAAGTTAGAATTGAAAATTTTCGTAACTCTCATAAATTTCGAAATATAACAAAAAAAGAGCACCATTTATTTTCACTAAATTCTAAAAAAAAAAAATTTTAATCTCAATTATCTCAAAAATGGTTAAAGTTATGTTAGTAATAGTTATTAAGTTTTTTATAGCTTTTAAAATTGTCTATAAAAAAGGTCTGAATGAAAAATCTCCCATCTCTCATATTTTTCCCATAATTCCCAAACAAAAATCCTTACGTCATGAATTCCCTTGAAATCTCCGTGATATTCCTCGTGCGGACATGTGAATAATCTGGAACAATATCGTACAATACCGAAGTACGTGAGAGTGAGCCCTGAGAGTAGCTATTCGTAGGATATTGAATAGTTTCGACGCATATACACTCAAATACAACACGGGTACGAGTACTAAAACAGTAGTTTAGCGAGTAATTCAATGCATATACGCGAGGAAAATTTCCGTATAGGAAATAAACCGATGTAAATGTATATTCAATTGAATTTCCTCACGAATACACAAGAGGGACGATCGAGGGGTCAAGTAAGAATGACAAAATTCGAACAAAAAAACAAACAAATAAAAAAAAAACAGTAAATTACTGCATCAACGTGCGAAATTCTATAGCACAATTATTTACCTCTAAATTTTTTTCATGTAAAAATGCGATCTCCCTTTTAATTTCAAAATCACACACATTCATCAATCGCACCTATCATCATGACCACCACAATTATCACGATTTAATTTTTTTTTGTTTTTTTTTTTTTTCATCTTTTTTTTTTCATGAATAAATTCATTCGACAGACACAGTCCCGTAACAAAACGTCTTAAATCTACGGCCAACGGTCACACATTTTGAAACTTTGATTCATTCGTCCTTGCGCATTTTTCATTTTTTTTTTCCGTTGACCCCACTTGAATTATCATCAGAACTCTTTGTTAAATTCCGGTGTCAAATTTCTCACCAGGTTGATAGCCCACTCGCGTGCGTGTGCCTTTGACTCGTGCAGTGATGCGCGATCAAATATCATGCGCGAAAAAAAAACTTTTTTTTTGTATTCTCGATTTGAGATAACACGCGGATTATGAAGAAAAAAAAAAGAAGAGAAATAAACAGACGCAGGCACGTGTATTTATCGTCGGACCTCTCTCGCTACCGGCCAAAAAAAAAAAAGAAAAATTATCGAATAGATTTAGCGTGCGGAAAATGGCATTTTCCGCACGGATTAAACGCAATTTTTTTTCGTGTTGAAAAAATTTCTCTTTCTCGAAATATAGTGTTTTTTTTTTTTGCTACTTATTCGATAATATTTCACTTTACGCACTAGTGTGGAAAATAAATTTTTTCCATCAACTTTAAAAAATTTGAAATTAAAAAAAAATCAATTTTTCTTTATAAAAATTATCACTGGTATGTTTGTTTGTTTATTAGTTGAGAAAATAATCACTTTCCGCACTAGTACGATACGAAATTTTCTTTTTTTCACAAGTACTGTTAAAAGTTACTTTACACACTGATACAAAAAAAAACGATATTTTCAAAAAATAACTAAACTAACATAAAAACTAAACATTATTTTTAAAATCTTGTTTTTTTTTTGTCACGAGTATAAAAACCAACTATTTTCCAAACAAGGACCGAAAAACATTACTTTACGCACTAGTTCGAAAAAATTGATATTTTTTACTTTCGGTTAGAAAAATTATCACTTTTCGCAACTAGTAAAAAAAAAAAAAAATACTTTTTTACAAACTAAATCAAATTCGCAATTATTTTAAAAATTTTGACACATATTTCCCTCCTGAAAATTTTTTCAACACTCAAAAATCATTGTGAAAAATTTAATTGCGGTATGAAAAAAAAACATATATATGAGCGGCTGAGTTACGCATGTTTGACTAACAGTCCTGTACGGAGGTAAGGGCGGGACACGTGATAAAGCACAAAAAGCGCTTTACGAGGATGTTGATGTCGGTAAAGGGTCCAGCGGTGAGTTGGCGAAGG
Organism: Macrocentrus cingulum; assembly: GCA_002156465.1. Classification (NCBI taxonomy): domain Eukaryota; kingdom Metazoa; phylum Arthropoda; class Insecta; order Hymenoptera; family Braconidae; genus Macrocentrus; species Macrocentrus cingulum. The sequence goes on along the minus strand of MVJL01006668.1, from coordinate 25,291 downwards.
GAGTAGAATTGTGAGTGTCGTTTCGCACGAGAACAGTCATCATCATCGTCATCGTCATCCTCGGTCGCGAGATATTGCTGCTCATCGCCGTAATTGCGGTGATTTTGGCGCGAGTAACGGCGCCGACTGCGTTGACCGTAGTAGAGACGATGATGTTTCTGATGACGCTGGTCACGGTGCATACACTCGCTCGTGTCCGCAACACTCAACTGTGGCAGTGAAGGATCAATGGGTTGCGCGGTGCGTTCCGCAACGCACGTCGAATAGAATGATGTTCGTGGTAGTGATACTTGCACGTGTGATTGCTGGGCCATATTTGGCCGCATTCCGGATCACCAGTTAGCCATACCCGGTTTGTTTAACGTCATGAAGTAGATTTGACACGCGCCTCCACCCTTTGCCGATGAGAAAAACACCTGTGAACCGAAAAAAATTCATTTTTACGGGTTAAAAAAATTTTTTCAACACTTTTTTATTCAGTCTACAAATCTATTTAATTTTAAAGCGATTGTTTTTACACGGTAAAATATTTTTTTTTTCTTATTTAAAAAAGTTAAAAAATTAAATTTTTGAATTTTTGTACGTTACCTTATCATTGCGCTCACAGAGGAACTTGAGCCGTTGCGCTTTTTTGTGCATAAACACGCCGTCCAAATGGCCGCTCTCCACGCTACGAATTTCGATGGCCTTATTGCCCCAACCCATGATCTGGCCTGTACCGATGTACGCCACGCTGGTTGGCATCTCGCCCCACTGCAGGACCATCGTCTTTGAGACTCTGCCATATGTGTTTACGTAGACGCCCTCATTGTCGTAGCACAGGAGCAGCTGCATGCCATTACTATTCGGCAGGGCCACTATGCAGTGCGGACAAATTGGTCCCTGAGTCTGCAAATGCATGAAAACGGGTCATTCAACTTGGCCTGTAGCTCGAAAAAAATTCAATAAAACTCGAGTGATCGACAAAAATGTAATTTTCATTTTTACATTCATTAAAAAATGATATGAAAAATGATTTTTAATTATTGGAAAATAAAAATAATCGACAGAAGTAATTAAAATTTTCATATAAATGTAAAATTAAGATTTAGATATTTTTAATTTTCTCAAAAATTAAAAGTATTAATTTTTTTTAATGCATTTTTTTAATAATTAAAATTATTGTGGTGTTTAATTATCAATTTTTAATATAATTAATATTTAAGATTTGTTAATTAATTTTTACGGAAAAATTATTATCATTTTTCATGTAATTATCAATTAGTTGGATATTTTATATTTTGAAATATTGGAAATCCACTCGAAAAGGATACGATCGGATTGTAAGTAATAAAAAAGTTGTTTATTGTTGATATTTCGAGACCGGTTTTATATATACGACTGATATACGTCCGCTAAATACGAATTTTATCAGAAAAATGAGTAATTATAAGCGAAAATTTGTCATTATTAATTTTTAAAATATTAGAATTATTTTTTTTCGTCATAGCGGGAGTAAATGGGGTTTTTGCTCCCGCTACGATAAAAAATATTATGTTTATTTCGAGATGCAAAAGAGGTTATTTTGACCGTGAAACTTTTCACGGTCGAAATGACCTCTTTTTCTCCCTTGGTGAACAATGTACTATTTCTATATTGCTAATATCACGTGCTGAGCATTTAACGTTTTTTTTTTAATTATTAAAACTATTTTTTAAGACATCCGAATGCACAAGTATTGCTGACGATGCATTCCGGATGTCTCCAAGGCCAAAAGCCTTGGTTTTCCAAAATTGCTAATCAAGCAAACTCGTGGCGTTCAATGTGCGAGCATTTTACCTCCTTCCTCATAAAAATTGTCAACTAAAAAGTTAACAAATAGCCGGGTTTTCGCATTTCCGGCAGCCATTTCTTGTGGTTCATTCGTTCGAGTAGGGTTCTAAATTATTTTATCATTTTTATAATTATATTTCGGTCTGTATTATTATTTTTGTTCATTTTTATTGTAATCGGTTTATTTCCCATGTTAAAAATATTAAATTAAACTCGAAATTATTTTTTATAAATTTAAATACTTATTATTATCACCCCAAAAATCATCATTCAAACAATTTCATCAACAGCTCGATATCCCGAGAGTCAATTGACCTCTCAAAAATCGAGAAACTTAATTATACGCGACTGTGCTCACTGAGCCAGCTCGTAACAATATATTAGTGAGATATCTGTACATATGTGTAGCAAAGAAAAGAAGAAATTATCTACAAAACAAGATTTCAGGTAAAAAAAAAACCGGTAACTTGACGAGTTCACAGGTTATTCGTACGACAAAAGTGACGATCATCGAGTTTTTATTGTCGTAACTGATGGAAACGAGTAAAAAAAAATTAATTTATCTAAGAACTTAACAAAGTAACTCACGTGTTTCGGCAGATAGATGTCGTAAACTGTTGCAGAGTCAAGATCGACTGCGTGGAAACCATCTGCGCTGCCGTAAATAACTTTCAATCGAGAGCCCTCCTCGACAGTGAGATCGACGAGGAGTGGCCGGTGAGCAAGCTCACCAAACGATTTAAAGGCCATGAATTTGTGATAAGGTTTTGGAGCCCAAGCGTAAATCTCTATTGAGTCCTTCAGTGCAATCACGAGGAATTTTATTCTCTCGTATTTGACTATTTTGAAGTGCACTGCGCCCTGAAGATCTCCAACGTTTATCCACCCGTTGCGTCGCTCTACTTGCTGCTTTCAGAGAATATCACAGATAACGATCAAAAATACCTTCTTTTTTTTTTTCTTATTCCACTTGAATGTGTTCTGCGAGTTTCTTGGACATTTTATCCAACAAAATCACAATTTTTTCACGGTAAAATGAATTTTTCTCAAGTAAAAATGTAAAAAACAAATTTTAAGAATTTTTTTTTTTTCATGTTTTGAAAGATTACTTACGTCACTGTGGCCATCGGTTCGTAGAATTTTACTCTTTAGCCAAGAGAGGTAATAGACACGGACACGATTTTTTTTGCCGCTAATCGTTACTAAAATATTCTGTCCTTCTAGCACCTCCATTTGCTGAAACCGTCGTCTACTTATAAGTTGATAAACTTTGCCCTGTCCACTTCTGTCCAGTAGCATCAAACCATTTTCCGTGCCAATCAGCAAATTTACTCCTGAAATACATGAAAATCACGATTAAAAAAAAAATTTTTTTAAGTTAAAAAATCAGAAGAAAATTGCTCATTTTGTGCAAGTTTATGTAAATAATTAATTTTTGTATTTGATTAAAGTAATTTGGCTGATATACCAATGATTCTAAAAGCATGTAAAAAAAATAAGGCAGTCTATCGGGCTTAAGGTAGTATTCTACTTTGAAATTTTTGTAAAAACGACTATTTTTAACAATTATTTTGAAAAATTATAAATATAAATATCGATATTATAGAAAAACATTGAAAATAATTGTATTGTAGATTTCAAAATCCAAAAAAAAAACCATTTGAACGCCTCGATTACTTGAGTAATTTGCGCTGATTTCGAAATTTTGAAAGTGAACCATCAAAAACATAAAAATCTGATGGTTTTGAATTCAGTAGATTGAAATTAACATGCAAAATTAACAAAATGGCAGCGAAAAAAAAAAAAAATAGACAAAAATTTGTCTTGAAAAAAATTGAAAAAATCAAAATTTCGAAATAATTAGTAATTATTAATTTTTTAAATGTTTTTTAAAAGTTGAATTATAACGAAAACTTAAACAAAACCCACATTAATATCTGTATTTATAATTTTTCAAAAAAAAAAAATATGAAAAATAGCTTTTTTCCGAATTTCAAAGTACAATATTACCTTAAATTATGTTTAATTGCATTTTCAAATTCGATATTTAACGTGTGACCTTATAGAAATATAGTTTTGAACACTAGGTAATTTTTTTTTTTTTTTTTTCACGATGAAATTAATTTTTTTTTCCAAATATCAGAAATATTTTAAATATCAAAATTTTTTAAAGAATATTTTTCAATGAAAAAAATTGTTCGCAAATTTATGTCTAAAAAATCCGTAAGACCCGTTTAAAAAACGAGTTTTGTTACAAAAAAAATTTTTTTTTTTTTCATATTATAAAATTATAAATGAAGGATGTGTATTTTTTCACTAATTAAACAAGTTCTGAGGCAGCTAGGCTACTTTAATTTAATAAATGACTAAATTTAAAAAAAAATGGTGCAGAAATAACGATAAAAAAATGAAAATTTTACCCCACAATGCAGCACAAAGAATTTCGCTATTGAACTTCTTCTTGTACTTTCGTATTTCCGGCGTGTCAGAAGCAAGATCATGGCTGGTGGGCGTGACGTTAACATTAACGTGAGACTCTCGTCGAGCTGGACCAGCACCAAAGCCGAACGTGAGGAAAGATCGTTGTTTCTGTTGAAGTGCAAGAAGCGCAGGAGTTTTAACAGCTTGTCGATACTGAAAATAGAGTTGTTTTCATGAATCAACAAGTTTAAATTGCATCATAAACTGTTAATGGAAAAAAGAGGGCATTAAGTTAAGGCATCACATAAAACAATAAACACAATTCAAGTATAGTCGATTATTCAAAAAAAAGAAACATAACTACTTTTTCAAGCATTAAACATTATAGCACCATATTTTTCTACAATATTTCCACTCAACCTTTAACGACTTTTATTTTCGCCGGGAGAAAATCGCGCATCAGAGTGCTTAAATATCCTTGCAAAATGCCGACAAACTCCCACAGCAATGCGGCGAACAAAAAAAAAAACGAAAAAAAGCGAGAAAACCGTGCAAAATCGAGTAAATGTCACTAATAATAGAATTTTTATTTTCTTCAATCACTGTCAACACCTAATACATTCCATAAAAGCCTTTTATAATAAAAATTAAGAAAAAAACTGAAAAAAATCGAAATTTTTTTTCTATTATCGTGCAAAACCAGAATAAACTTGACGTGCATTCATTAAAAATGATTAAATTAGAAATTTTTAAAAAGATGTTTTTAATAAAATCAATTGAAAAAAAAAAACTAAAATTAAAGATGCAAAATTAAAAATAAAAATAATTTAAGTAAAATAAAGTTTTTAAATGCAAATATCTCGATAACAATGGAACTTTGAAAATTTTTACTAGAAACCTTTTTTACAGCTCTTAAAATTATCTAGAAAAAAGATTCAGGTCAAAAATTTCATAGCTTCAATGATTTTCAAGATATTTGGAAATAAAAAAAATTTCCCATAGAATTATTTTTTTTATTTAAAAATATCTCAAAAATTATGAGACCTACGAAATTTTTACTCGGAACCTTTTTTATAGCTTGAAAAATGGTCTACAAAAAAGGTATAAGGGAAAAAATTCGTATTCATTACGGTTTTCGAGATATTTTTAAAAATGAGGTTGCATGTTGCTTCATAGTTGTTAAATAAATTTTCTACAGTTAGATTTTCGTTTTTAATACAACCATAGTGTAAATTTTCGAGCAATACACCAAAAAATGTAAGAAAAAAGTAAAAAAAAAAACGAAGATAAAATATGTAGACAGTGATTTGATGTACATGGATGAATACTTACATTTGAATTAGTATGGGGGTGGGGGTAGTCAGTAGATAGGGTCCTGCACTTCGAGTTAGAGCTCCCGCATGACCCACAACACGTAACATACAATTGTGAATTAGTCACACGTTGAAAAAATACAAGGGTCATAGTATTTTATACACAAAATACAATAAATATGACAAATAGGCAGATAAAATAAACTTTCTGTGACACAAGAGAGGCTGTGAAAGCTCCAGAGAGCACAAATAAATTTTTTTCACATAAAAAATAATAATTACACACGTGAAAACCGTTCAGAAATAAATTAAAGCTGTACAAACTCAAAATTCCTCAATAAAACTTTTACCCCATCTCAACATTGTGAATGTTTTTAATAAATATCTCAAAAACTAAGGGTTAAAATAAAATTATTAATAAAAGCCTTTTTATAGCTTATTAAATTCTCTATAAAAAAGATTAAATTAATTTTTACTGTCAATCCCGTAGTTTTCAAGATATTTGAGAAATACTTAGATAGCAATTTTGATCCAATTGAAGAAATTTATATTCCTATGTCCAAAAGAAAATACAAGAACGTTTGTTTATTGAGGAAATATTCTCGAGTGTATGTTCAAGGATTTTTCTATCTCGAAAGCTGATTTACTCAATGTAATATCAATAAACGTCTCAAGCTCAATAAACTTCACAAAGGAGGACGGGAAAGCCAAACAAACTAAGCCTTCCTTTCTCCCTTTGTAAAAACACAGCTAGTGCAAGCATAGTCAGTAGGAAATAGAGTATAAAAACGATAAAAAAAAAAATCATAATTAAGCGCAAATAATTTTTTTTCGATACTAAAAAATTAATTAAAATATTTAATTTTAATTTTAAGAAGAAAATTCAAAAACTTAATACTGCAAAATTTGTTATTTGCGTTAAAAATTGTTTTTTTTTTTTTTTATATAAAAAAATTGAATTTTGAATTTTCTGCAAAAAAAATTTTTTTTTTTATTAGAAACATGATTTAGCAAAATTTTTATTTTTCATAATTATTTTATTTTTTAAGGTAGTTGTAGCGAAAAGTATGATAATTTCGGAATCGCTAAAAATCACGTCATCGAGAGATAATAGTATTATCTAAATTAAAAAAAGCTCATTTTAATTCGGTCAATATGGCGAAGTCGGCGAAAAAGTTGGTATTTTGCGTCAAAACAATATTTGAAAAAATCGACGACCTTCTAAAAAACTGATATTTCGCAAAATAAACTATTAATTAATTTTAGAAAAAAAAAATCAAAGACGTTGACCGTGTAATTTCGTCAATATTTATATTTAAATCATTGCAGTTTCATGGTTTTCCGCGCCAAGTCACGGAGTTAGGCCTGCTCGCACCGAGTTTGTCAGAGTCGCAGCAAAAAAAAATTTGCCCGAGCGTCTACGCAACTAATACGAACGAGAGCACTCAAGTTTAGACGAAGATTATGGCTGGGACTGTAGCGCTACAACTACCTTAAAAGAATTAAATTGTGGCAGAAAAAATGAAGATGAAAAAAAGCAAAAATGAAATTGTACAGGAATGGAAAAGTAATAAAATCACATGTTCAAACTTGAGTCGTAGCTTCATGAATAATATTTAACTAGAAATATCTCAGCTGTGAGAGGTATAACTTGACTTGAGTGGTTACCTAACGTTGAAGGCCCTTATCAGACTCGAGAAATGACATTCAACGAAAATGAAAATGTCAAAGACGAAATACACTCAGGTAATTTACCACTCAAAGAACATTCGAGTAATTAATCCGAATTAATAACTGATCATTCATTCCCAATAATAACCTACTGTGACCGAAATATAAAACTAAAAATTTCTATCAATACCTATACCAAAAAAAAATAAATAAAAAATTTTAAAAAAATATTTTTTTCTTCAATTGAATTTTTTGAGTAAGATAAATAATGTAAAAATAAAGGCAGATGTCTGACCTCTTCACTGGTTGACTTGTCTTGTCGTTGTCCCGGCGACGAGGTCAAAAGGTCCGGGAGGACAGAGCTGGGTCGTGAGCCAGGGGACGAATCCGACCTCTGGAAGTCACCACCGCTGGTTCTTGCTCGATCGCCTGATTCTCGATTCTGTAAGGCGGCCAATACAATTATTAAACGAAAACAAAAAAATCAAAGAAAAAAATTCTAAATAATAAATAAATAAAAAAGGCAGTTTTTAAATCATAGACGAAAGGTAAAAAATACGCAAGAGCAAAGAAATTGAGAGAAAAATGTGAATAAGCAAATGAAAGACAGCGTCGTCCAATGCTATATTTATGATCAAAGGAAGTTCAAAACAATGAAATAACATCAGTATACTGCAAAAACTTTATGAATATATATCAGTGACATATATATTTTCTTTGTATATCACCACATCTTAGGAAAAAAATTTTCTCAACAAATTTAATTTTTTAAATTGAAAAATAGACATTTGGAAAATTCTTGAGAATGCATTGGATGGTCATAAAAATAAGAGAAGAAAAGTGATGAAAAATCACCAGAGCAAAGAAAATTAAATAAATGAGACTGGATTGTAGTTTAATGATGCAACTCTGTTTTGTCAAATCCAACGCAGAATTGAAACTGATTATAAATTATATGGCAACGAGTAAAATTGAATTTTTTTTTCGTATTTTCCGGACGTGAAATAAATTTAAATTCATCGCAGAGGGTGTTTTTTAATTATTGAGAATTTAGATAGACGATTCAATACTGAGAGATAATTATTTTTCACGATATTTTCAACCTTTTTTCTGTCGATGAAATGCTATATAGCAGGAGGGTGCAACTCATCGGGAGAAACTCGATAAATTAATTATTTCGCCGCATAAAACGATAATTCAAATAAAATATTCAACTGTTTTTCTACTGACAAATTATCATTAAAATGTCTGGAAAACGTTATTAATAACATAAAAAATGAGAAAAAAAAAAGTGTCTTTTTCCGTCAAAAAATTGTATTCATTAAAAATTTATAACAATTAATGTTTTTAAAATTGATAACTGAAAAAAAATATCTTTTTTTTTTTTGTGTTGCACAAAACATGTTGTATGAAGAAGTAAATGAAAGTGTTAAAAAGTCGTAAAAAAAAAAGCACGAAACCGACCTGAACACGCTATAAAAACAAAAATCGTGCAGAACATGGTTTAAATCTCAATTTAGCTTTTAAATAACGTGTCACCACATCCCAGTCAAAAAAAAAAAGCCAAAAAAAAAAATAATCCCTATTAAACAAACTAAGAAATAAAAAAAAAAATCAAGAAAAAACTTAAATTGCAAAAAATCTAAAATAAAAAACAAGATAAAAAAAAAAAAAGTGAAGCATCGAGGAAAAATGCGGAAAATTCGACTAAAAGACAGAGTTAATTAAACCAATTGAATTGCTAGTAGTTAAAGCACACTCTGGCATTTAAAAACAAGAAAATAAAATACCTAAAAACACTGGAGAAAAAACAGAAAATATATAACCAGAGGAAAAAAAAAGGAAAACTTCAAGTATATACAATTTCTGAACTGTCAAAGTGTCTGAGACAGTATTAAAAAAAAAAAAAACAATATCACACATAACAGTTGAAACAAACTGCGTATAACAATATTTTTCTCTGCACTCGGCGCATAATATAAATTGATATACGTGCATGGTATTCAAATCGTAAAAACATTCACGTTCAGTGCAGAAATACACTTAAAATGTAAAATTTTCAACGTCGTGAGCATTTCATGCCAGGTCATGCTTTTTTCACAAGTGCTTCACAGACAACAAAACACAAGAATAAACAAGACAGGTGAAAATTTAAGGGTGATTCGATAAGTCTAAAAATTGGGAAGCTCATGCAGCAATCCTTAAAAAAAATTTTTTTTTTCCGTGGAAAAATAGAAAAAAAAAATTTTCCATCGATTTTTCCAGCCGATTCCAGTCTTCTTTTTCTGTCGGAAAAATTCCTCTCTGTCGTCCATGCGTGTTAGCACACAATTTGCGACGATTTCACGCTCCATTTGAATTTTTTTTTTTTCAAATTCTGGCTTCGCATGATGATGAAAATGTGATACGTGCATTTCGATGATTTTTTTTTATTTTATTTAGCAACTACCAAGCCTTTTTCTTGCTTTTCCTCCGTTGTCTCGCGAATTTTCCCATGCGATTAGGCCTTTCATGGATATTTTTTCGTGGTTAGTGACACATTTTTAAGCCCCATGTGCCTTGCACACACACAAATGCAAGTTTTCCGGTAATTTTTTTGAGTTTGGCACATCGAGGAAAATCCGCCTAAGGATTTTCAGATTTTCTAGGGGGAAAGGAAAAAAAGGGAATAAAAAAATTGTCTATAATTTTCCCAGAATAAGGGTGGAATAAGAGCAAGGGCGAATTGCGAGTGTGGATGTTTTTTTTTTTTTCGTTTTTTTTTTTGCTAGTGTAAGAACAAAGATGTATGCTCTAGGGGGTTGCGACTTGTATCAGGATGTTTTACGAGGGCGAAAAATAATAATAATAATTGAGTGTAATTGAGACCTGGGTTAGTTGGTGTTTTAGCGCACAGGGGGAGGACAATGAAAATTCGTTGCGGCGTTAGAATGAGAAAGCATTAGTTGGAAAATAATTAATTTGAAGTTTCGACAAAAAAAAACATGACCAAGCAAGCAAGATATTTCAGTTATTGAGCATTTTTGTGCGAAAAATAAAGAAAAACTTAATACTAAAAATTTTTTTTTTCGTCATATTTCAAAAACTATATAAATTACGACATTTTTACATAAAACCATTTTTATAGAGAATTTTTTGCTCTACAAAAAAGTCCTCTTGTAAAATTATTATAACTTTAATCATTTTTGAAATATTCTTAAATGAAAAATTAAATATATCAATTTTCTACTAATTTTTTTTCTTTTATTACAAATATCTTGAAAAATATTAGATTTATAAAATTTTTACAATTAATCATTTTTGTAAAGAATTTTTTCCTCTACAAAAAAGGTAATTTACTAAAATTTCATAAATCATATTCTTTTTGAGATATTATCAAATTTATGTCCTCAATTTTTTTATTTTTCGCACAATTACTTCCAAATTTATCTTCGAGCTTTTTATTTCTCGAAAAAATTCTCACTAAAACCTTGAAACCTTCTGTTTAATAAGAAAAAAACTCGCCCAAACTCTTTAAAATACTTTTTAAACCGTCAAAAAAATTATTTCTAACCACATTACGTCTTAAAACCCCAAAAATACCTTTACAAAAAGGCTAAAATTTACAAAAAAAACTCGACCAAATCCCTTAAAACAATTTTTAAACCCTTTTAAACCACATTTTAAGACTTAAAAAAATTTCCAATTCTCAAAAACCCACTGATAACCATGAAAAAAATACATTTACACCCTTTAAACCATTAATTTAATTTATTAAACCCACTTTTGAGTCACATTGAAGCGTCCAACAAAAAAATTCTCAACCTTAAATAAACCCAATCTGCAAGCAAACAAAGCCATCACCGGATAAACCCACCAAACACCAACACAACCAAGCCCTCAAAACACAAAAAAAATCCCTCTAACCAGGGAAACCTCTAACTCTGCCTATCCTAAAAAAAGTTTGAAAGTGTGAGTTGCTGAAAAAACTAACAAGGAAAATCCGGAAGCCGGGTGTTCAGGCAGTCATTGGACGTGGGGCAAGACTGACCTGAGTGATAACTGGACTGTACTCGCTAGCAGTAGTACTAGCAGTCGATTTAATAGTCCCGGCATCATCAGACGAAGCATTGGCAGCGTCAGGTCGACAGCTACGTCGACGATCATCAGCGCGTTGGCGCGCAAAATCCCGATTGCCCACGACAATTTCACTCTCAGTCTTCTCCCGCCGGGGGCGCGATGGTCCAAAGGCAAAATCCGTGAGCACAGGCTCGCCCAAAGCTTTTTTCGCGATGCCGGCCACGCTGATCTCGCTGCCACGTCGGTGCCCGGCCGAAAACAGGCTCGAACGCGGCTCCTTTTGCAGATAGGCCGAGTGACGCGTAGACGGAAAGAAGTCGGAACTCTCGCGACGAAATGCACGAGCAAATTCGCTGGCATTTGCCACCTTTGAGTCGGACTCTTGACGTCGATGAAGGGCCTTCTGGTGCTCGTGCTTGCGCCGCGCCATCTCCTGACGTTTCAGTGTTGTTCGCTCGCCCGATGACGATGACTTCTCGCTGCTCGACTTGGCCTCCTGTTTCATTTTATCCAAGCGTTCGTTAACGCCTTTAAAGAAGCGAGTAAAGTCCCACTCCTTGAGCAGCAGCTGCTCGTCGATCTCCGAGCGCCTGTTGCTCGCCGATCTATCGTCCTGACTAAGTTTCTAGTGCGGGTAGGGCGAGTGAGAAAAAAAATGATACGTGGATTTTAATGACATGATGATGCAGTGAACGGAAGTTTTTGTTTGTTTATTTTTTTTTTTGGCCAGTGAGGAATGGAGTTACGAATGGTCGAGTGCGAAAATAAAATTTGGATTGAATTTTTCTTCTCGTTTTTTGTTTTATGGGTGCAGCACACAGCCGAGCATTATGTTAGCAAGCATTGACAGTGCTTGAAATGAACGCGAACTCGATTTTATGGATGGGGAAAATTTTTAGTTGGAGATTTGGGCATTGATTTTTGTAGTGTCTGGTTTAGAATAAGGTTTTTCGATTGATAGGACGTTGGAATAGGTATATAGATCGGGTTTTTTTTTTTTTTTTCAAAGGAAAATCAAAGTTTTTTATCAATGATAAAACGAGTTTTTTTAAAGATATCTTGAAAAGTAATAAAAATTTCGCGGTTTTTCTTGCGCTATTTTGTTGTCCATTAAATTGCGATTGAAAACGGTGATATAGGAAATTTTTGTAGGCTGTGTTGTTTTCAAGGTATTTTGGTAAAAAATTTGTAGTGTTGGTTTTTTTTTTTTTTTTGATAAATTGAGTAGTGCAGAGTTTTTGTCTTTTTTAAAATATCTCTGATATTTCGGAGTTTATTCAAAAGCCATGAAATTGTTATAAAAAAAGATATTTAAGATAATTTCTATAGCTTTTGTTGTTTTTGAGATATTTTAGGGATAAAAAAGTTTGTTAAAATTTTTTTCTTTTGAGAATATCTCGAAAACTGTGTAAATAAGAGATTTTTTGCATAGGAACTTATTTGTAGATTATGAAATTAACTACAAAAAAGGTATTATGTAAAATTATTGTAAATTATAAATTTACAGAGATAATCTCCAAATTAACCATAAATTATCCAATACATTGAAATAAATGTGTACAAGTGCAGGGATATTCTATCGGAAATATCTCAAGAACAAAAAAAAAATTAATGCTTTTTGTAGCTCACAAAATTCCCTACAACAGGCTTTCTACAAAATATTTCCCAATACTAATCCTCCTCGAGATATTTTCAACAAAAAAAATCTCTATTTCACTACAAAAAAAAAATTGCACTGTCTATTTTCCGAAATATCTCGAAAACTACTCAATTTTTCGAATAAATGTTTAATACCTTTTTTGTAGCCCTTGAAATACCCTACAAAAAAGGTTTTATAAAAAAACCTGAAAAATTCAACGATTTTAAAGATATTTCAAAAAAACCAAAAACTCAACATAACTTTTCCCTGAAATTTAACTACAAATCTACAACAATTCTACGATATCACAACCCAAACCAACTCCACCCATTTGTCCACACTTACAACATCTATAAACAATACTACCAGACACTACAAAGTTAATACCCCCATCACCCGAAGCCCCAGAACCCAGTGCAATCCACGAGGATCGACATGAAAAAAATAAAATTGTGGGGGGGGAAAAAATAAATTGAACAAGCATTGTACGACATTAAACACGATTCTACTACGTCGTGCGGTGGATGAGAGCTTGATTCGCACTGATAAACGCATGGAAATAGTCGCAGATATTTTTTTTTTCCACCCATGCGTTCTCATCTCGACTATTCGCAGTGGACAACACATCATTATATGTATAGTCAAGTCAGACAGTAAAATAATAAATGAATCATTCAATTAATTAACTAATTAATTTAATAATTTACCTAATATATCTGATAATTAATTAATTAATTAATTAGTTGACCATCAAAATCGAGGTGCGACACATATACGATATAATGCATGTATACATGTATCGCGTGGATAATTAAATTTAACTACATTTATTTACTGCTTGCAAAAAATAAAATAATAATACTCACTCGCTTCATGACTAGCGTCCGATCTCCGGATTCCTCCTCGTCAGGGGTTGGTGGCAATGGTCGATTTGGTGCACCTCCTTTTATTAAAAATATTAAAACAAAATTTTTATTCTCGAGTTTTGAGGCAAAAAAAAAATTTTTTTTTTTTATTTTAGGAGAAAATAATGGCAAAATCTTTTGGAGCTTTAGGTTTTTTAAAGCTTGTAAAGAATTATATAGATTTTAACACAAAATAAGTTCAAACATGATTGAAAAAAAAAAATTTTTTTTTGGAAGAAGTTTTTTCTTTCTAAAATGAATCATTTGAAAAATTATATTTACCCTATTGTCATAAAAATTAAAATATTTTGATTTTAATTAGATTTGAAAAAATGATCGACAGTAAAAAAAAAAGTTAAAAACGACAGAGAATATTAATTTTTAATTAAAAATGCGTTAAAATTCAGACACCGCCATTTTTTTTTCGAATTTTACGAATTAATTTCTCCACTTACAGACGAAAAATCGCCTTATAAATTTTACAGATTAATCAAAGACATAATTTAGAATTTATGTACAAATTTTTATCGATTTTTAATTAGTTAACGCTCACAACAGTACTAATTTAATAAAAGAAAAGAAATTTTTAACAAAAAAAATCTAAATTTATTAAAAACAAATATTTTTCTTCCACTGATAATTCAAAAATTCACTTTTAATTTTTTTTTATTTATCAAAATTCTTATGAAAATGGATTCTACTGCCCGTTTATGTATCATTTTACCATTTAACCCTCAAAACAGTACAACCTTGATAGGTATGTGTTGCAAAGAACTTTTTATTCATTTTTTAACCGAAAAAATTTGTATTTTTCGGAGGGAAGAGAGAAAGAGTTTATTTCCGTTCAACGATCGCAAAAAAAGATTTTTTTTTTTCGTTGAATTGAGAGGGAAAAAAATTTTTTAAATAATTTTTTTCAGACTTTACCTTCGTGATGATTCTGTGCGTTGTGGGACGATGAAGACGACGAGTCCGAGGACGGCCTGAAAGGAGAAAATTCAGGACTGGATGGCCGCAAGTTAGATGACACGATGAGAGATGATTGTTGATGTGGTCGTTTGATCGATGCCATTTTGGTTGTTTGGTTGAATGATGGATTAATAAAAATGAAATATGACAATTATGTAAGTTAAATTACTTAAAAATACAGATTAGTTGAATTATAACTACTATTTCCAAGCATTTTATTGCAATTAACAACTCAAAAATAACTATTAATAAATAAAATAATCAAATAATTGAAATTTTATGACAAAAAATTACTTATTTCCTTGTATTTAATCGTCAATCATAATAAATAATAGAAATAAAAATTTTAAAATGCCAGAAAATTAAGTTTCAAGACAAAACTCATCAAACATTTAGCCCGGCAATGACAATAAAATGCTCTTAATCATTTAATCAACGTTCATCTACTTACAGAGGTTTCGGTGGGTCGCTGGCCAAGAGTGTTCCATCGTTTCTCGCATTATTTCCGCTTGCATCTTCGAAATCATCGTCACTGTCACTCTCGACCGACAGCGCCTTTAAAAAGTAAAAAAAAAAACAATGGATAAAACAAGGTTTTTAACCTTTAAATGTGTATTAAAAATTTTTAAATTAACCCAATCCACCTCGAAACCCGAAAAAATGAAAAAAAAAAAATTTTTTTCAACTGAAGAAAAACAGTCCCCAAGACGAAAAAGTAGAAAAATCCGGTGCAGAGGAGTGAAAAAAAAGAGATATTGTTGAATTTTACAGGGTAGTTGAGGGTTGGAATAATTTTTTTTAGGCTGGAATTGATGTGGTCTTACTTGATCGAGAATACTGGAGGATTGTGGCATCTGTTTGTTGTTGAGCTCATTATTGGCCGGTTGAGTCGCGTGTGAAATTGCATTGGAAGATTGAACCGGCGCAGGGCTCTTGTGCTGTCGATTGGGCCTTGGCGGAGCCTCGGGGCCCTGTGACACACCAAGCTCGTTGAGTTGAGCGGCCAGCATGTCCAAGTCCTACCACCCAACGCGCACATACGTACAACACAACCCCCGTTAGTCACGTTTGCCTCCGCCTCGGTCTTCATTATTTACTTTAGTTTTATTTTCACGCCTTTTCCATATTATTTTACATGGGATTAATGTCAACACTGATGCCGTAAGCCATACTAAGTAGTATCGCGAGCAAAGCAACGAAAAATATACATATTCAATGGTGCTAATTTACCGTCAATAAGCCACGTTCAAATATTCATAATTTCAGAAAAAATTTTTGAGAAAAAAAAAATTAAAAAAACAAAATTTTATGAAAAATTAAATTTAATAATTTTGAAAAAATGATAAATTTGTGATTTATTTCGATAAAAAAAAATTTTTATCAAGTTACGTAAATGAGGGATATTTTTTTCCGAATATTTTTAACGAGGAAAAAATATGAAAATAGTAACCATGACCGCGACAAGTGTCAATATTGCAATATTGAAAATCGTTAAACGAGTTTATACACGAACAAAAGCTAATTTTCTATTGTACTGCGCTTTAGTATAGTTAAACAGGCACAAAGCGGTATTATCAAGTGAAAAGCCTTGTATATATATATATATATTATCTGGTAGATATTGTGCAATAGTATAATATCAATTTTTATTATCAATATGTAAATGTAAATCAGCATTTCTATGCTTGAACTCATGCAAAATGTATGATTTACTTATTAATAAACAATTCGAGGCGCTTGGCGAGTATTTCCATTAAATATTAAATCAGTGAAAATTCAATGTACCTCGAAAACCACCTACTCATATCAACACTATAAAAACATACAAAAAAATTTTTACATGACATTTTATAAATTAAATTAAGAATTTTTAATTTCATGTTTTTTTTCTCAATTAACTCTGGGAAAATCGAGAAAAACACTCAAAACATAATTTATAGTAAATTAAATTCCCTAAAAAATGACTTCATAATTTCCGTTTTATCTGAAAAATTTTCCGAGAAAATTACGAAAAATGGAAAAATTTATTTTCATTAAAATATCGCAAAAATCAAGTGAGATATAAAAAAATTTGCCAATTCTTTTTTATGCAGAAAAATACGTTCTATAAAATTGATATAAACGATACTATAGTATTTTTCGTCATTATAAAGATATTGTGAAAAAACCAGGTAAAATGAAATGAAATCGTTGGAAAAATTGAACAAACTGCGGGAAATTTCAATTCTTATCGGTGTTCTAGGCAATGAATTTGCACTGTTTTGCCGTTAGTGTATGGCAGAATAAGTATATACAGTATATAGGGGTGATGAGAAAAAGAGTGAAGCATAGAGTGTGTGTGCTTTCTTACCTCCGGCCTCCTGGGCGGCAGCTACGTGTGTACATGGAAAAGAAAAACAAAAACCAAATACATTCTAAATTGAAAAACGCAAAAGATAGGAATTCGTGTGGTAAATACTTTAGAGCGCGCTATATCTACATTTCTTAATGATTCTTTACGTGCAAAACGATAACGTCATGTAGGCGCTTTAATAACGTGCATTGCTCAACAGGCAAAGTAACGCAACTTGGGAGGAGACAAATCTGCATGCAGTGAAAGACCGAAAAATTTCACTGCGCCAGGAAAAAAAAATGCTTAGCAGTGTCAGGGCAAGAGTGTAAAAGTACCACGTGCACTACGATGTCAATAGACATTTTATATCGTAAATATCACGAAAACAACGACGATTACAGACTTTTTGCTCAGAATCTTAATTATAGTTTATGAAATTCTCTACAAAAAAGATTCCAACCAAAAATATCCTATTGCCAAAAGTTTTCGAGATATTCCAAAAAAACAAAAATTCAATTTCATCTCTTTTCCAACAGTCTCCCAAAACTACTCGACATTTTTTAACAAATATCTCAAGATCAACTGTAGATAGAAAATTTTTACTGGAAACCTTTTTTGTAGATAATTTAACGTTCTACAAAAAAGGTTATAAGAATAAAAATTCCATTTTCACTCATTCTCGAGATATTTACAAAAAAAAAAGCACAAAAGCCATTGTACTAGATAACCCTATTGGCAAAATGATTGAATATCTCAACCAACAGCCTTACCATCGGTTTAAATACATGACTATTCCTCTGCGGAGCAGCCTGGCCGCCAGATCCACCGCTACCAGCCCCACTGGAATTCGCAGCCGAGTGGTGATTAGACGGCGGAGTGGAGACTTTGTGCTGGCGCGGGTCATCGCGCGGCGTTGGGGGCAGAGGTCGCGAAGGTGGTTGTGGCTCTGTAAATTAAATCAAAGATAACTAACAGGTGATGATTAATAATGGCGGGAATAAACGCCGCCGACACAACTGCACCGATAAGTCTGTGAGGAATGGCCGGGCGCGCTGGCGGACCGGGTTCAGGAATTTCTCGCTGGCCCCTACTGGCTTTCTCCTTGACTGGGTGAGGCGGCTGCTGAGGAATGTCCTGCGTCAACGTCCGTCCCTCCTGAATCTGCTGGAAATTCCGGCGCAGTGTGTCACCGCCGGGCGCCTGAACGATCGACGACGGCTCGCCCGCCAATGCCGGCTCATCCTCCTCATTTTCACTGCCGCTGTAGCGATAGTCGTCACGCTCTGTCATGAACGAAAAAAAATTACCTAATTTTAAGCAATGCCTGTTTTTTTGGGCTCGATTAAACACATGCGAATGAACAATTATTCGTTACCCTTCTCCTGTTTACGCTTTTTGCAGCGATCGATGTGGTCTTTCAGCTGTATCCTCACTTGACGCTCCGTTGGCTGGTCTCGGATGAATGGATGCTTTAGGAGCTGCTCGGTATAAGGCCTCTGATGATAGTCCTTCACTAGGACTGTCTCGATAAAGCCGTGGAATTTTTTTGCCCACTTTTTCGACTTTAATCGTGGTGGCATGTTGCGAGGAATTAGAAACAGCGCCTGAGGAACAATTTACGTTTAATTGTTGTTTTAGTTGAGGACAAGGGGTTTAAGATTATTTTTGGGTAATATATTTAGTGATATTACCGTGAGAATGTGAGAAATTTCATATTTTTAGACTGATTAAACGCAATTATGTGTTTTATCTTGAAAACAAAAGGATTTAAGCAATTATTGCATAGAAGATTTTTTGTAGATTAAAAAATTCTCTACAAAAAAGGTTATAACAAGAAATTTGATTAATCTAGTAATTTTCGAGATATTTAATAAAAATGAATTACACAATTTTCCGGTTAAATGATATTATGAAATTTTTAAGTGTTCTTCTTTTGCAAATAACTTAAAAACAACTAAATTTCCAAATATTTAGTATATAATTTTTTTTGTAGCTAGATAAATTGTCTACAAAAAAGCTTCTCAGTAATAACCCTATAATCCTAACCATTTCCATGTAATTTCGACGAGAAAAAAAAATCTTTTGCTTAAACGAGAAAGAAAACCACAATTTATGATCCATTAATTAACTAAAATTCCCATTATCCACTTACTCTCATGGGATGTAGGTCACAGAGAGGGGGCTGTGACTCGGCCATTTCTAGAGCCGTGATGCCAAGCGACCAGAGATCGCTTCTATTGTCATAAGTTGCATCGGGATTCTCATCACAGGCAATTACCTCAGGTGCCATCCAGTAAGGCGTGCCAATAAATGTATTTCGCCGGCCAATAGTACGGTCTAATTGTGCACTGACGCCAAAATCGACTGCAAGAAACAAAACAATTGTAAGTTGCGTATATACAAATGTCATATTGTCGCCAATTGTGACAATGCGGATAAAGTTGTGCGTTAATCGACTTACCCAACTTTACTTCGGCATTGTCTGTTAGAAGGACATTTTGTCCCTTGATGTCCCGGTGAATGACTTTATTGCTGTGAAGATAGCTAAGTCCTCGCAGTATCTCCCTGGAGATGTAGGCGATCCATTCCTCTTTCAAACTTTGACCTTTTGTCGATTTTACCAAATCCGTCACTGATCCCGCGCCGCAATACTCCATTACAAGCCACAACTGATCGTCTTTGCCCGGTGGAGATTTTTTTACAAAAGCTCCATAATATGTCGCAATATTTCTGTGATTTGAGTACTGAAAAAAACAATATGTTATTATTATTATTATGATCATTATTAAGGGGAAGATGGCTAGTGAGTATGGATTGAATGCATAAATTTAGATGTGATGTAAAGCAGAATTCATGAATTTCGCTAGTTTCCGGTTTTTCTGGCTTAGTAGTGAATGATTTCCTTGGAAATTCGACTTTATTGATGAATAATAACGTATGTTTAGACGTTTGAGGATGAGACGCTGCATAAATTATGGTTATTTATGTGCTTACAAATGTGGCTTTGTGAGTGGGATTCAGTTGGCCCGGATTTTGATCGATAGTATCTCTTAAACTATGATATATTCGAATTTTTTGCATAAGACCTTTTTTGTAGACAAAGAAATTCTTTAGAAAAAAGGTTCTATATGGAAATCTTGTAATTTTTGTTCTTTTTGAGATATTTGAGAAAATAAAAAAATTTTTTTTTTCACTTTTATTAGCTATAATTTGTTGGCTGTTTTTTATATATCTTGAAAATGGTGGGAGTTGGGATAATTTTTTTTAGAACCTTTTTTGTGACGCAGAAAATTCTCTACAAAAAAGGTATTTTATGAAAATTTTGTAATATTAATGCTCTTTAAGATATTTACGATAATAAACAATTGATTTTTTTTACTTTGATCTAAAAAAATTTGTCGAGCTTATTTTATTAAAAAAAAAAAAATTTCTATAACACTGATTCGTATAAAAAATTTGTTTTATAACCCATAAAATTGCGTGCAAAAAAAATTCAGAGTGAAAATTTCACATTTTTTTGCTTTTAGATATTTTAACGAAAAAAAAAAAAAAAAATTTTTTTCCCTTTCAAATTCTCTTGCTATAAAATAAAATCTAAAAGAGTAATAATTCAACCGAAAAAAAAAAAAAAAAAAAAAAAAACCCGAGCTCTAAACGAGAATCAATTCTCACTCAACCCACTTTCCATTAAAAAACAATCATATTTTTTCCATAAACACCTAAATTATTGCATAATAAATTATCAAAACTTCTTTACAATCTCATCAAAGTCAGCCAGCGCATCATTAAACTTTACACACAAATTGCTAAAAAATATTCCTCATAAACCAAGTCAACAAAGAAAAAAAAAAAAAGAAGAAAATCCTCGCAATTTTTCTCTCAACAAAAAAAAAATCCCAACACGAAATAAAATTTCTCTCACCAGCGTGTCTCATCCATTTTCCACAATTTTTACAGAACAAAAATTCACAGCTGAGAGCCCGAGAAACATAGTCGACTGGATAATGTATCAAAACGACAAATTCCACAAATTTTAACTCTAGAACAATACATAAAACAATATTTTTTTTACCCTTTTCAAAACGTTGATCTCCAGTTTTATCTCTTCTTCTTCGTCCTGAAAAAAATAAAAAAATATTATTCATCAATAAATTAACATTTTAACCGATAATAAATAAAAATATGTCGATTAAATTAATTAAAAATAATAATTTCAAATTGTAAATAATTTTTCTCAAATTAAATTCCGTTGTTTTTTGCATTTCTGCGATTGAATTTCACTTCAAGAAAATTTCCGGCAGTCGAGAGGGGGTCAAGAAAAATAGAAAAGCCAGCGAAACGAATAGAAAAATCACGAAACGTTGCGTATCACCCGTTAAGTAGGTAAGTAGAGTTGAGATTAGTTGGGTTAAGCATTAATCTAGGGAGAGGGAACGTCTTCGAAGAGGAAAAAAGTGCCGTTATTTGTTTGCTTGAACGATATAACGCTTTAGCAGTGATTAAAAAAAATTCTTTTTTTCATTATCGACCGATTTCAGTTGCTTTATCGCTGCTGGTGTCTAAAAAGTCATCGACTTGTATCACGAGGAAAAAAGCGCGTTGGGTGGAGGCTTCTATTTACACATTGATAGCGCATTTTATGAGCCTGATTCGTTTTTTTTTTCCTTTTTTGGACAGCGAAAATCTGAGATAGAAATGAAACGTCATGAAAATGTGATGCGCAGGGATTCGATAAGACGATCTTGTGTGTCAGCGTGTGATTATACGTTTGGTAATCAGCAATGGACAGCGCGAGTTCTTGGAAGTCGAGCTATCGCGCAGATTGTGGGAGTGTTAGTAAACTATCTCGCATAGCCGGTATAATTACAATGAAGAGAATTGTCTGAATTTTATTGCATGATGCAACAAGCTTCCATTTTCTATACAAGAAGAAGTCACCAAAGAAAGTTGTACGGAAAAAAAAAATTTTATAACGTTTATAATGGATTTTTTAGGGCTGCAGGGGATGAGGAAAAATTTTTGATTATAACCATTTTGTAGCTTGAAAAATGAGCTACAAAAAAGGTCCTTAGTGAAAATCAAGTAGCTCTAATTGTTTTTGCGATATTTTCAAAAAAACATCAAACTGCGACCTGATCGATTAAACTGTGAAAATTTATTTTTTAATTATATCTTAGAAACTAGCAAAATTTCGCGATTTTCTGACTCTACCTTTTTTTTAGACCGTAAAAATATCTACAAAAAAGTATTAAATAAAATTTTTGTAGGTAGCAAAGTTTTCAATATTATTTAAGATAAATGAAAATATTTTAATATAGATTTGTCAACAAATTGGATGCATGATTTTGTTTTTTATCAAATATCTCTAAAACTATTAAGATTAGGTAAATTTTGCTATAAATCTTTTTTGTAGCCTGAAAAATTCTCTAAAAAAACACTCTAAAGCAAAATTTTCTCAAGTCTAATAGTTTTCGTTATATTACGAAAAAACAATCTTAACCCATCTAGAAAATTCGAATATTTCATTTTTAATCACCGTAAAAATCCATAATCCAATTAATATATCGCAAAATTCGAAAAAAAAAAATTAAATTTCAAACTTTAAAAATGAAACAGTAATAACATTTCAATCTGCTACACACGTATCGCAGATGCTAAATGTAACTTTCTCTCAAAAAAAGAAAAAAGAAAAAAAATTCCCGTCATACCGGTCAGTATATATTGCCGAGAGCGACGAATTGTACTATATATATTTTCACGTCGACGAAATATCGACCAAAAAAAAAACCACTCCAACTTTAACAAACGTCTAATACAATACTTATTTTTAAAAAAAGCCACAAAGAAGAAACAATCTCAGAATGTCCACAGCAATTTCTTGATTATTTTGATGGTTTTCTAATGGGAATGGACGCAGAAAAAAAAGTTTCCTTGAAAGAAGTCGTGTTAAAATAAAAAAACCAACGAAAAAAAAAAAAAAAACGGTTTCATCGACAGCTGAACTATCGATTGCACCAGAGAGCGCTTACCTCCGTGACGTCCATGACTTTGATGGCGGCCAGCTGGCCCGTTTTCGTGTGTCGGCCCTAGAAACAAAAACAAACAACTAGATCAGATGAGTCAAATATGTATGTATACGGTTGTTTTGTGATGAAAAGTGGGTCTCACTCGCCCAATTCTCACTTGAAATCTACTCACACGCGCTGACTCATTAAATTTATAATATAATTTCACTGAGAATAAAGAAAAAAAATTCTCTGTTTTTATTATCGGCATAGGGTATAAGACGAGTTTCAATCTTGGTTTACGACGTAGAATAAAAATAAAATATAGACAAGAAAAAAATAAGAAAAACTAGTAATAGTAATCATAAAAATATTGGCACAACTGGTCATCAATTTGCGATTGGTTCGCTTCTCCCAGCGTAAACACGTCCGGCAACCTAACGGAATTGAGAGATAGGAATATCCCGTAAGTACTATATGCTTGTGATATAAAAAAAGGTGCGCGTAAAGTCGAATAAAAAAGTGGAAATAGAAACGTATAAGATATAGAGATATAATGATACAGAAACGGCCAGTAAAATCCATTTTCACTCGTCATAGAAATTTTAATGAGCGAAAAAAAAAAAATAATAATTTACAATCTTAAACGCAATTTTGAGTGATAAAAAAAAAATTGAAAGTGAATTTTTTAATTAATATTTAATTATTTTTAAATCATAAAATGAAAAATATTCGTTTTTAATGAAATTTTTGTATTAGTTCTAAATTATGTCTTTGATTATAATCAGTAAAATTTCAAGACAATTTGTCGTCTATATAAGTGGTGAAATTAATTCGTATAATTTGAATAAAATACACAGGCTCTTATGGCAGTGTCCGAATTTTGATGCACTTTTAATTAAAAATAAAAATACTTCTACTGACGACAATCTAATAAAAAACGAGTATGATGATCTTTGAGAAACAAAAAATTTATAATGATAATTGCAGAAAAGACCGTCGTTTTTATCTTTTTTTTTTATTAATAATAAAAAAAAAAACGTATGAAATAGGCACTCATTCTTATGAAAAAAATTATTTAAATCATGAAATTTAATGCATTTTGTTCGTTTAACCCTTCGAGTACACACTGAGTCATCTGGACCCGTATACACTGACTTTGATCGAATTTAACACTCAACCATTTGAGAAAATGATAAGACTATTGATTGGCAGAGATAATTTAAACTATTGACTGTAAATTTCGACAGTTGTTGTAGCGTGATGAGATATCAGATTTGTTTGACAAAAGATTGAAGTCACAGCTGATTTTCAACGCCGTAGAAATCGCGTCTATTAGCACGTAAAATAAATACTCTCAATTGAGATAAATTAGATGACTAATTTTTTTATTTATTAAATGTATTTCGAGATTACTCACGTAAATTTTCAGCAAGAAATGTTAGAAATCTAAAAAATTGCAATTTTTTGATAAAATTCGATTATTTAAATAAATATTTTCATCGTGAATTTTTTTTTTTTGTTGTTTTAAAGATTTTAATAATCTCTTTGATATTGATGAACTATTTAAACACAATTTTAAAATCGACAAACTTCAAAACTTTTTTGTTTTTGTTTTTGTTTTTTTTTTTTCAAATTATTTTACTTTTTATTGGATCTATGATAAAAATTGTTTTAAATTTCAAAAACATCAATTTCACAGAGATTTCTACGCGCACTAGAAAAATTCAAAAAAAAAAAAAAAAATTTTTGAGTTTTGATAAAAGATTTGACGCTATTATTTTACTTTTATCACTTTGCGCATCAAATTTTACAAAGATTTTTGTATTTCAAAAATCAACTTTTATAAAATTACCAAAAACTCACACAACAGTACAACCTTAATAAATAGAAATTATTTTAAATGAATTTTTAACAAAAGAGAAGTTTAGAGGAATAATAATAGGATCAGCGGTATATCTGAATAAGCGTGTAACTTTGTTAACGGATATGACCTTCCATTTTACGTTTTTGATGCAGTCAGGGTCGATATACATATTCACTGCTAGTAAAGCCTTCAAATGCTTTACTTCGAAAATACCGTTTATTAAATAATAGTACATAAAAAGTACTTCCATTAAATTCCATTGTAACTCGAAATGAAAAAAAAAAAAAAAAAAAAAAAA
>MVJL01006666.1:0-10641 GCA_002156465.1 Macrocentrus cingulum | reverse complement strand
AAAAAAAAAAAAAAAAAAAAAAAAATGGGGTATTTGTATCCCGCGTATACCCACGCTTAGTAGGTTTTTACGCGGCCTTTTTTTGCTTTCGTATTCTTTCGTATCATTGTCTGCCTTTTTTAAGATTTTTCTCCGTAGCTAACGAATAGATCTCACAGAATTCGAGACCTTCGTATCTCTATCAAGATCTTTCGTATCATTGTCTGCCTTTTTTAAGATTTTTCTCCGTAGCTAACGAATAGATCTCACAGAATTCGAGACCTTCGTATCTCTATCAAGACAATGGTCAATCTTGAGATCCTTCGCAGCGCGGAAAAAATTCCGTAGCTAACGAATAGATCTCACAGAATTCGAGACCTTCGTATCTCTATCAAGACAATGGTCAATCTTGAGATCCTTCGCAGCGCGGAAAAAAACCTGCCCTAACCGAGGCGCGACCCCACGCGACCCACGTTGCACCGAGTCGCAGCCGCATGGTCTTGACCACTGTGCTACGAGCTCGGCAATACATTAAATTTCCCACGTTGCACCGAGTCGCAGCCGCATGGTCTTGACCACTGTGCTACGAGCTCGGCAATACATTAAATTATTAAACTTACAAAAAAATTTTAGTAAATTTATTATTTTTTTTTACCGGTAATGTTACATCTAAATAGTTGCGTATACGTATTAAATTATTAAACTTACAAAAAATTTTTTTGTAAATTTACAAATTATTTGTTACCGGTAATGCCACATCTAAGTAGTTGCGCATATGAACATGGAATTCGTAAATTTACGAAAAAAAAAATTACGTAAGTTTACGGTAAAAATACGGTAAAAATACCATATAATTACCAAAATAAAAAATACCGGTAATTTCACATCTCTAGTTGTATCGCATGATTAAAGAACCTTTTAAGTGTAGTGTGTGTGTTGTGTGTGTGTGCTGCTTGAGGGCCCATAGGTAAGATAAGTGGTCGCTGCACTACCCGCTCAAAGGATGCGCGATGCAGCAATCGGATCAGTCGTTCAAGTGTCTCTGAGAAAGAAAGTCTCAGATAAAACCCATGTCAAATCTCAATCTATTTTTAAGTCCAATAAACACCTCAGACATTGCATTGAACTTATCATTAATCCTACATTGCTTCATTTTATGTTAATTATAGTTAGATTTGATGTCATCTTTGTGCAAATATTCAAGAAAATCAACGAAAAAATTATAAGGAGTCTAATTGACATAAATTTTTGTCGCTTATAATTTCTATTGTTTATAGTCTTTTGGTAATAACTCTTATTATTTTAATGACTGATATTTTGTGAGTAAAATAATCTTGTTTCAATCTGTTCTATAATTCTAAAAGTCTTGTCTTATGGTCTTACGTAGGTCTGAGATGGAGAATCTTATTCCATCTGTGAATCAAAATATCTTATCTGTGAGTTAAAAAATCTTAATCGTTTTATTCCCTTAGAAATTTTGTCTTATGGTATTATTTCTGAGATTTCTTAATCATGCTCATTTGTCAAGAGTAATCGTGACTTTCCAGAATGAGCAGCGTAAAAACAGGTAAAAACGACATTTTTCTACTTCCTCAAGCAACCTTACACCTGGCGTATAAGAAAAATACTTTTCACATGATGGATTCGATTGTAACATCACAATGACAGACAATGTAACCTCAAAAATCTTTTACATCAATTCCTAAGAATATAAATTTTTTAAGTATTATCATTACTATCTTATTCATCGTACTAGAAACATAATTAAGTGCATAAACCATGGCCATATTAACACATGAATATATTTTTTACTTATTTATTGTAAAGAAATCGTAACAATTCAAGGAAAGTAATTTACCAGTAGATTTGGTGTCTATAATGCTGGTCTTCGGACTTTCTTATACACAAAGGAACGGAAATATATACGCTTTCTGAATTTATTAGTTATTGCCAACACTGATAGGTATTAACTTGCAAAAATATTCAATTATCGAAAGTACGCGGCGTATTTCGGGACTGACACTTTCATGTGAACCTACGAGCAGCGAATGTGTGGGTGCGCGAACCGTGCATTCTGGCATGCAACGGCACGCTATGAAAAAAGTGACGTCAGTAATAGAGGTTTGCACTTTTTGCATTGAATACCGCTGAAAATCGATTACCCATTTATCTAGCGCAATCACGCAACGGTAGATGGCGGTGCTATGGTGAATTAAAAGTACTATATTTATAGGCAATGCAGAAGAATGACATTCAAATTTTTTCACATTTCTGTATATTTTTCAGAGTAAATGATTATTATAATCAAAGATATTCATCAAATACATGAAATTCCACTCGAAGAAAAGAAAAATGCTTAAAAAAAAATTTTTCCGTTAATACACGAATACGTTAATACACGTATTCATATTATTTTTAAATCATACCGATCAATTATTTATCGAACACGATTTTTAATAATGATGAAGAGGATTTTCAGAGACTATCCTCGTGAATAAATCGCTTAAAAATGTCACTGGTGCAATATTAACTGTTTATTTGAAACATTTTGTTGCATTCATGTAATTCATATTACGAAAATATTATTTTATTTTAATGTGTAATATTTATTTGAGATAAAGCCGTGGATCTGATACTGGGAATTTTTTTAGGTGTAATAGATTTGTTTGATATTATTTCAGAATGACAGTTAGTGATTTATTTTGCAGCGTGGCTCAATGTCACCTGCAAGCTTACGGCCTCTTTCTCTTGTTTTACAAATCACTCACGCAACACTGAGGAAAACCGACAAGTTTTAGAGTTTAGATGTCGAAGATAACAATTTTTACTTGTGATTAATCCGTGAGAAATTGTCTAACACAGATTAGACTTGTTTTAACCGGATTCTTACCGCGATCGAGAGCACAATCCAAAAAAAAAACTTATTAGTTAGGTATCAAAGTTATTATCCGGTTATTTCCCGGGTTCTGTTAAGCACAACCACGATGACGTATAACCGTTTGACGTCAACTAAATATCACAAGAAAAACGGATTACATAACAGAGAAAACCAAAGCGTCAGCGAACGTAAAAATTTCGGAAACCATGATAAAAATAATAATAATAAAAGAAGACGCCCGAGCGTCGACACTAAGTCTCGAGATGAGCCGAGGACAGCCGTGCCCGCGCGAGGAGAATCACCGGGAGGTGCTGCCCTCCTCAGGGTTAATGGCAACAATATAACTTATGCATTGTGACGCGCGGCAAGAAATTCCCGGGGAACTAATTACCCACCGTGGTCGCAATGCGTCGATCTCGTGTTGATCGACGGCTTTCGCCCTCTGTACACTGCTCATAATCCTGAAAATGAGGTTACCTCGGGCGACAGTCCGTTTTTCGCATAAAAGCGGACAAAAACAACTCACGTACCTCCAGTGATTCAGGAATAACCTGTAAATCGCGAAAACACAACAAGAAATTCTCAGGGAGGTGTGACGTTGGTTATGTTTTTCACAAGTTCGCGCAAAAATAATTAAACATTCGCGTATAATAAAAAGCAATTGATCGATTTATTCAATACTTATCGATATGTAATGAAGAAAATCAAGAAAATCAAATAAAAGAAACAGTTCACGATAAATCAACGAATTAGTGAGATCAGCGCTATTGCTGTCTCACTCACTCTCACGGCGACTACGCCGCGCACGCCAATCCACACTCACTCAGACATACAAAGCGACCAAGAACGTCGTCTACGTTATCAAATACTATTTCTCTAAATAATTTAAGGTTTCAAGAAGCGAGAACCTCGTTTTATGCCGGAAACGCGTCTGTTTCAGCAACGAAGCCCGCCAACGTATCAAATACTATTTCTCTAAATAATTTAAGGTTTCAAGAAGCGAGAACCTCGTTTTATGCCGGAAACGCGTCTGTTTCAGCAACGAAGCCCGCCAACGCAAACAAACGGCTGCTCAGTGCCCCCACGTACCTCGACAATAACGCTGGTGTTCTTCAGCCTCTCGTCCACAGAAACCTTACGTCCGGTTCTCGTAACGCAAACAAACGGCTGCTCAGTGCCCCCACGTACCTCGACAATAACGCTGGTGTTCTTCAGCCTCTCGTCCACAGAAACCTTACGTCCGGTTCTCGTAAACGGCTCCACTCAAAAAACTACGTCTGTCTTGTTCAACGCGTACGACCGCAATAATCCTCGGTTCTCCTTGCGGCATAACCTTACGTCCGGTTCTCGTAAACGGCTCCACTCAAAAAACTACGTCTGTCTTGTTCAACGCGTACGACCGCAATAATCCTCGGTTCTCCTTGCGGCAGCGATCACACCGCCGGGCGACTCCTCACGTGACTCGAGGAGCCAATCAGCAGTTCTTCTCCATTAGCTCCGAGACGCGCACAGGTGTAAGAGAGATAGGTAGTAGGTCTCTCTTCGTAAACGGCTCCACTCAAAAAACTACGTCTGTCTTGTTCAACGCGTACGACCGCAATAATCCTCGGTTCTCCTTGCGGCAGCGATCACACCGCCGGTCCGACTCCTCACGTGACTCGAGGAGCCAATCAGCAGTTCTTCTGCATTAGCTCCGAGACGCGCACAGGTGTAAGAGAGATAGGTAGTAGGTCTCTCCGTTTGGGCCTTCATATTGCTTTTTGGACGGCGCGCTCGGCAGGTCATTAGCTCCGAGACGCGCACAGGTGTAAGAGAGATAGGTAGTAGGTCTCTCCGTTTGGGCCTTCATATTGCTTTTTGGACGGCGCGCTCGGCAGGAAAATTCACAACTACGTTGACATTGACTTGTGCTTCTTATACTGATCATGGAATTTCCTTCGATAATCGCAATGGTCTGCGTCTGACGATGCGTAAATGGTTGATCACAACTACGTTGACATTGACTTGTGCTTCTTATACTGATCATGGAATTTCCTTCGATAATCGCAATGGTCTGCGTCTGACGATGCGTAAATGGTTGACGGACTCATAGATGACAGACTCAGGTTGATAATGGCTTTATCGTGGACTTCGTGATGACTCTTCAACGATGAGACGACGCGTGGCGGGCGTAAATCGACGTCACAACTACGTTGACATTGACTTGTGCTTCTTATACTGATCATGGAATTTCCTTCGATAATCGCAATGGTCTGCGTCTGACGATGCGTAAATGGTTGATGGACTCATAGATGACAGACTCAGGTTGATAATGGCTTTATCGTGGACTTCGTGATGACTCTTCAACGATGAGACGACGCGTGGCGGGCGTAAATCGACGCTTACATCTTAGATGACAGACTCAGGTTGATAATGGCTTTATCGTGGACTTCGTGATGACTCTTCAACGATGAGACGACGCGTGGCGGGCGTAAATCGACGCTTACATCGTAATTTCGCAGAAAGAGACTCGATACAATAACAATGACTGATATAAATAAGAAATTGCAAATGGAAAAAGGCGTTGACTTCAATCAAAAGAAGTTTCTGCTAAATGGCGTCGAAATTCGCCTACGTTTAGTACGCTCACGTGACGCTTTTTGTCTCATGGATGATTCAGATCTGGGATACAGTATCAACGTATTCGAAATTCGCCTACGTTTAGTACGCTCACGTGACGCTTTTTGTCTCATGGATGATTCAGATCTGGGATACAGTATCAACGTACTTGAGGCATCATTACCAGTGCGTCGTACTAAAATATCACCCGGCGTGTAACTTGCCCATGCACGTATGTTGTCAAACACCACAGCGGAATATCCTATGACACGCGTAGAAGTCAAAGCTGTTTCAATACATTCAGAAGTACGTGGCGAAACAATTGATTGTCAAACACCACAGCGGAATATCCTATGACACGCGTAGAAGTCAAAGCTGTTTCAATACATTCAGAAGTACGTGGCGAAACAATTGATAATATTATTCTCTAACTACTTAAACGTATAATCTTAAGATTCTTCGATAATAAAGCTTTCAACGGTGACCGGAAACGTAATCCATTTAATTTTCAAAATTACAAAATCAATTTGACGCTTTTTGTCTCATGGATGATTCAGATCTGGGATACAGTATCAACGTACTTGAGGCATCATTACCAGTGCGTCGTACTAAAATATCACCCGGTGTGTAACTTGCCCATGCACGTATGTTGTCAAACACCACAGCGGAATATCCTATGACACGCGTATCATTACCAGTGCGTCGTACTAAAATATCACCCGGTGTGTAACTTGCCCATGCACGTATGTTGTCAAACACCACAGCGGAATATCCTATGACACGCGTAAAAGTCAAAGCTGTTTCAATACATTCAGAAGTACGTGGCGAAATAATTGATAATATTATTCTTGAGCAACTACTTAAACGTATAATCTTAAGATTCTTCGATAATAAAGCTTTCAACGGTGACCGGAAACGTAATCCATTTAATTTTCAAAATTACAAAATCAATTACCTTTCATTGCTTCAACCAGATTTGATTCTTCGATAATAAAGCTTTCAACGGTGACCGGAAACGTAATCCATTTAATTTTCAAAATTACAAAATCAATTACCTTTCATTGCTTCAACCAGATTCCACCAATAAAAATCTGTATATTGATGCATACCATACATTATTTTCCGGATCAGGTATTCATTTTCTCAATGAAGGTAACAGCATTAATCGTGAGGACTATCCTCAAGGCTACTGTTTGTTATTGATGCATACCATACATTATTTTCCGGATCAGGTATTCATTTTCTCAATGAAGGTAACAGCATTAATCGTGAGGACTATCCTCAAGGCTACTGTTTGTCCGCATTCGATTTAACGCCTGATTCATCTGCGAACAGTAGCAGCCATTGGAATTCAATTAGACATGGTAGTGTGCGAATGGAAGTACGTTTTGAAGACTCGCTAGATTTAACAATAAACTGTATAATGTATGCTGAAAAAAGTTTAGCAAGTAGTACTTTTTGTTATAATTCACTTTTGGAAGTACGTTTTGAAGACTCGCTAGATTTAACAATAAACTGTATAATGTATGCTGAAAAAAGTTTAGCAAGTAGTACTTTTTGTTATAATTCACTTCAATAGCATAGAGCATTCGATATAGCTGTCTGCCTTTTACCCGGACCACCTCTCGAAGCCATTATGAACGAACGACTAACACGTTTTTTTCGATACTTGACCTTTTCATAGGTTTACGATTGACGTAGACATATTGATGCGCGTCTTCAGGAAATATAATTGTTCCAAAACGACAGTTAACAGGTGTCGCTTGCTTCAAATCAAGCAATGAATATCCCTGTGGTTGTGCTGTAGCATCAAAACATACTTCTTGTAGAAATTTCGGGTTTTCCGGACAGATCTGGCGCGCAAAATGTTGTATTTGACCACGATCACGGGGGTTTCTAAACAGTACTATGTAATTTGTGTTCAATGATATATCACGCTGACCACGCTCTTGATGAAATAAATTTTGTGTAATAAATATTACATTCAAATTTTTATCATAGCCTCACGCATTAAGTCATCGATTATTATTAGTTTTGGACGTGGGTTACTAGAGTAGTTACTGCTTTGCGGTAAACCCTAACGAAATTCAATATTTTTTGCGTTGGGATATTCCTTGTAAGTTGATTGCTACTCAGAATAATAAAATAGAAAGCGGTCAAAGTGTTTATCAACCGTTCGATGTATGCATTGGAAAAAAATGTGAGCGCGAGTCATTTAGAACACGCAATTGAAGTAAAACTTCTGGGAGATATTGGAAAAAAATGTGAGCGCGAGTCATTTAGAACACGCAATTGAAGTAAAACTTCTGGGAGAGGAGAAGACCCGACGGCAACTCGCCGGCCGCCTTCGGCCAGACGTATGGAGGGGAGCTTAGAGTAACAGTGCCAGTGGAGAGGGGGAAGAGTTACGCGTAACGCGTCCCATCCAATTCACACCAAACGGTAACGTATTAAATTTGCCATGGCGTCGATGCTTAGTATTTACGGGTTCACTTTTTTCACCCTCGAGGCGCGTTCCCATCCAATTCACACCAAACGGTAACGTATTAAATTTGCCATGGCGTCGATGCTTAGTATTTACGGGTTCACTTTTTTCACCCTCGAGGCGCGCGACAACTTCGTGAAACATCGTACGTCTAATTGAGTCAAACTGAATTTCAATTTCATCAGTCCGGTCACCAGTTACACATGATCTTAGAGCGATATAATGACAACTTCGTGAAACATCGTACGTCTAATTGAGTCAAACTGAATTTCAATTTCATCAGTCCGGTCACCAGTTACACATGATCTTAGAGCGATATAATTAATGTGTTGACTATCTGTTGAATTTAGTGTAATACCTTCAACTTCACGAATTTCAATTACATTACCATTCTGTTTACTGATAGTTAGAGCACACAATTATCATTGTTGACTATCTGTTGAATTTAGTGTAATACCTTCAACTTCACGAATTTCAATTACATTACCATTCTGTTTACTGATAGTTAGAGCACACAATTATCAACAATTTTTTTTATCTCGTCAGTCAGATCACCAAGAAAATCACCACACGGTGGTTCATCCTCGATCTGTTTACTGATAGTTAGAGCACACAATTATCAACAATTTTTTTTATCTCGTCAGTCAGATCACCAAGAAAATCACCACACGGTGGTTCATCCTCGATGATCTCGGTCGACGATTCAAAAATTACCGAATCGGTATCACAGTAAAGAGCACTCTTTCCTAATACCAAGAAAATCACCACACGGTGGTTCATCCTCGATGATCTCGGTCGACGATTCAAAAATTACCGAATCGGTATCACAGTAAAGAGCACTCTTTCCTAACGGTTCGAAAGAACTATATAGTTTTTAACGCGCTTGTGCTGTGACGACGCGCCAACAACATTTTATGTTATCACTCGTTCAAGCGCATTATCGTTTTTAACATAATTTACATACATGGTGGAATCGTTCACAGGTAAAATTCCAACATCCAACAACATTTTATGTTATCACTCGTTCAAGCGCATTATCGTTTTTAACATAATTTACATACATGGTGGAATCGTTCACAGGTAAAATTCCAACAACATCTGATTTAGAACTGGTTAGCAGCTCCCCATGAGAAGTTGTCTGGTTGTGACGATTTCTATTTGTGGTAAATTCTCACGTTGGCCAAGTTTTTCAACATCTGATTTAGAACTGGTTAGCAGCTCCCCATGAGAAGTTGTCTGGTTGTGACGATTTCTATTTGTGGTAAATTCTCACGTTGGCCAAGTTTTCCCCAAAGTGAATTTAAACATAATTTAGCAACAGAACGCAACCCTTTGTTATATACAATTTTATCGTATTCTAGCTGAACACCATTTTTTTCTTTATAATCTGAAACATGTTGATATTTTGATTGATTTTAGAACGCAACCCTTTGTTATATACAATTTTATCGTATTCTAGCTGAACACCATTTTTTTCTTTATAATCTGAAACATGTTGATATTTTGATTGATTTACAGAAATATACTGCTATACTATCACTCAAAGCTGTAAAATTTTCTGTTCGTCCGCCAAAAAAAGTTAATCTGAAACATGTTGATATTTTGATTGATTTACAGAAATATACTGCTATACTATCACTCAAAGCTGTAAAATTTTCTGTTCGTCCGCCAAAAAAAGCATCACGAGGGTCGAGTGGTCTCTTAACTAGCATCAGATGTTCACATAAATAACGTTTTAAATCCAGATTTTGTGAAAGTTCTCCGTCAAAGTCGCATTCCTACTTCTATACCCAGATTTTACCCAGATTTTGTAATTAATGTCGATAAAGCTTCAGTACGCTCATATCTGTCGTCCATTGTATCGTCATTTTAGAGTTTTGAGTCTCTATTAACTATGAAACACCGCGGACAGCCATACCAAAAACATCAGTCTCATGAAACAATGATGATTTTTGTCTCGAAGACAACGACGAACACTGCAATATGTTTTACCACAAATATGCTTGTGTCTACCTCATTTCAAGAGGACACTACAGTTTTTACATATTCGTAAAGTCTCACAAACATTTTTATTTTTGATGCGCCCAATTAAACCTGCTGTGCCGATTATTAAATGTTTTTTGAAGCACACACCATTCATAAACCACCTGTAACAGTTTTGATATCCACAGGGGAAGTCCGTAACCCCTACGTGGTGCGTCCCCAGGTGGCGGATAGGGGAACGCCTGCTAGATATAGCTGGTAGGAGGAATTTCCCTCCCGCGGACCAAACAGAATAGGGTAAGGAACCCCGAATATAAACCAAAGATAGAGAACACGACAAGTGTTGTACCGGTTAAGGTGCAGCGGCTCGGATTCCCCGTACCGGCGGCAGGGAGTGGGTTAGCGGCCTCTCTGGCGTTGTCATTTAACGACCGCAGTGCGGCTATGGTTGTCAACTTGGCCACAGCCAGCATCGATGAGACAAAAAAGGAGAAGAAAACCGAGGCATCGAAGTTTACCGAGGCAGCGAACACACGAGCGCCTCGGGAGTGAGCTAGAGGAGCTTGTTGACTTTGTGGACAGAAAATCGAATACCCATAAAGAAATCAGGCGGCTGATTGCTGTGTGCAAAAACAGCTACAGAGTAATGAGAGTAGTATACATAGGAGAGTTCTGGATACGATGGGCGAGGGGGGTCGGTGGGAAGGGGGGTATCGGG
>MVJL01006665.1:0-12330 GCA_002156465.1 Macrocentrus cingulum | reverse complement strand
GGGGGGGGAGCTAGCTAGAGATAATAATATCGTACTCTGCAAATGAAGAAATTTTTTCAAATGTTTGAGCAAGCATTAAATATAATTATTGTGTTAAATATTTGTCTTAAAAGTCATCAAATTGTGAAGTTTTTATCGGAAATACATATATTTGAAATAGAAGATATGGAACTTTGATTAGGGATACTAATAGCGTTCTATTGATTTTCTGAGTTGTTGCCAACCCTGTAGAATCAAGTGATCCGGATACATTGGGTGGCCACGAAGTGTATTGGAATTAATCCTTAATTATCGTAATGAAATTAGAAATTAGAGTAGCATGATAATACTAAATTAAGATAATCTCGTAATTTTGGTATGAATATTCAACATTAATCTTATCGAAAAAATAGAATATCACTTGTAAATCTTATAAAAAATTATTTTTTTAATGATAAATGTATAATATTTATACAGAACATTACGTGATGATACAGGACAATTTAATAGGGTTAAATAAGTTGTCACGTGTACCATTGCAACGGAAGTTATTCTCGACAATAACATTATGATATTGATTTTCATCCAGAACAACGCAGCTCTCGCGCACATAACAATCGGGAGAGCCCGTCTCTAATCCGGACGTCATTGAGCGAGCTTGCGATTTAGCTTGGAAATAATTTACGTCAGTCGAATATTATGCATCAGGATAATATTTTATGTGGGCGTTTTATTGAAAATAATTCAATTAACCTTCCACATTTTTTTTCAGTAGATTTTTCAAAAATCTACGCGACTTTAAGCAAAGTGCATTTAGTTGGATATTGAATTTATTCCAATAGAGATAATTGAAGATGATAAAAAATTCTTTTAAATAAAAATGAGGATTTGCGGGTGCAAATTAACACGAAATATCTATCGGGGCTTTAGCGTGTACGTTAATGGAGCAGCCTCGGTAAACTATCAGGTGCATGCAGTTAGAGAGGAAGGATAAAGGAAAGAGAGAGAGAGAGAAACTCGCGGTAGTTACGATCACACAGCCGTAATACGTGGGAATGCTCGCGACAGCTCTGTGGTTTACCCCCGAGCAGTTTCGTGCCCGTTATCTCGAGCATTGTGTCCTGTCTTTTGCGATATATACATATATATATTATACCGCTGCTCTATAATACATACGTACATGTATGTACTTGACAATATCTCGGCCAATTTTCGCCCTTATTTTCCATAAATGAACACTCGTGCATTTTTATCCATTGTTCTGTCCCTTTACCCATAATACATTATCGTAGTAACTGAATCATTACCCGATGTATAAAGAGAATTTATGAAAGTATACATCATTAAAATGAAAATGGAATAAATAATGGTTTTTTTTTAAGTCTATATTTCAATTATTTATGAAGAATTATGATTTTTTTATTATTTAGTTTTTTTTTTATTAAGACGGGAAATGTTTTTTTTTTTTCTAGAATTTTTTATAAATATCAATGGAAAGATATGAGTTCATATTTTATGTGGAAAAAAAGAGAGGATAAAAAAATTTTACAACTTGAAATGAAGGTGAAAGAGGAAAAATTAATGGAGCGTAGAGTGTAAAATACATAATAAAAGTCACAAAAGCCAAAAATGCTGGGTGAATGTACGCTTTTTCAGGCTATGAATACTCCAATTTTTAAATTTTTTACTTGAGTCGCTTGCGTTCGTAGATTTAAAACTTTTCTTCTCTTTTTTTAAAGGATTAGATTAGTTTATCTGCTAGTTTTCAAGGCGAAAATAACTTTTAAATCTCACATATCTTTACCTAGGTGACTAGAAGATATTAGTCACGTTTACGCAAGACATAGAAATTTTTTCTAGCTATAAAACAAATTATAAAATTATATATATAATCCAAATAACAGCTTATCATTCTTTAAGTCCATGAAACTCTTTAAAAATAACAAAAATAATTTTTTCATTTGATATTTTCAATAATTTATGGGGGGAAATACATATATAGGTGTAGGATATTTTCAGTGATTTTCATGAATTTTTTCAACACATGAAGAATGTAGATGTTTCATTTATACTTTGGGATAATTTTATACATATATTCCAGAGTATATTCTAAAATTTTCCTCGAAAAATGATAGAGATACATGAGCCATGCGAATTTGTTAGTCGCCATCCAGTTGGGCAATCTGTATATACATCCTGGAGGTTGCAATTTTAATCTAAAATCGAATTTTTTTGAACATTGATCCTTAATAATATCTTGTAAGCTATTTTTTTATCACAGAAGAAGAGCACGAACAGATGGTAAAAAAAGATACTTATAAAAATATTGCTTGAGGAAAATATCAGAGTATACTTTTGAAAATATGTATTAAATAAATTCCTTATGAATTCCTTATGAATTGTAAAAAAAATTCATGATTATCAAAAAAAATATCCGTCGTCTTATACTTATTTCCCCCGTTGAATCAATTAAATATTTAATCGAGTTAGAAGGTGACACTAAAATAAATTTTAATATAAATATTTATTATTTCATCACGAATAAACTTGGTGAAAAAATGTTCGTTCATTAAGTTATTTAATTGAGTGGGATTGCTGTTAAATATGTAAAATTGTTTACAGCTCGAGGTTTTGGAATGCGAGTGGTTGGAGGCAAGAACAGCAGTGACGGCCGACTGTATGCCTCGATTGTATGGACGGTTCCTGGGGGACCAGCGGACATGGCAGGCCTCCAGAAAGGCGATAAGGTATAGCAATATTCAATCCACTATATACAACACGACCTCTCGTGTTTAATTAACTTATCGACAGGCTAGCAGAGAGGCCTGTGACGATCATTGATGTCTGACGCCTATAATGGCCTCATTCCTCTTATCAAAATTATCATCATCATCGCATGCGTGTGTGCGCACTCTTTGATGAAAATTTTCTCTGTCAAAGTTTTGTGTCGCGTAAAATACAACAATTTTGTCACAGTTTTTTTTTCTTTTTTTTTTTTTTTTAACTGAAGGGAAGGGCTTGCACTTCGTGTCGCATTACTTTCGCTAATTGCCGGGAAACAATGCTCGCGGCTGTTGTTAATAGAGGAAAGTACGTCCCTCTTGGTAATTAATTGCACGAAACTCTCGACGTCGCGTTATCGAACGTCCTCAGGGCCTACATCTTCTTCTCTCTACCCATTCTCTACCCTTACTCACTAGTTATGTCGACCTTTGTTACGTCATATATGATATACATGTATGTAACTATATAGTTTCTACACCGATAACAAGCCATGCTAATAATGGCCTAGGTGTTTCTCAATCTATTTAGAAAGTTTCATCATCAGAGAGTATAACCATATAAAACTTGTTTCCAAAGTTGGAGACAAAATATGTGCAATATTCTAAAATTAAATTCAATATTTTATTCAATATTTATTTTCCATGAAATTAAGAAAGTTTTTTTGATATTGATTTATGGTATTATTATTTATTTGTAATTTTAAAAATGAATGGAAGTTATTTTATGTTTAATGCATAGTGTGTGGTGAGAATATAAATTTTTTTCCAGTGATTTTTTTTTATGTTGAATTATTTGTAAAAATAATTTTTGAGATAGTTGGCAAATTAAAAAAAAAATTTTTTTTTTTCGTCAAATTTTCAAAGGGGTACACCCCTTTGAATCTCGCGATTTTTCTGATTTTTTTTTGTTTTTTGCTGATAACTCTAAAACTAAGCGAGATATCGAAAAATTCTATAGAAGTTAAATGATTGGGAGTTTTATTTTCTACAAAAAAAGTAAAGTAATATTTTTCGATATTTTTCGTTGTTTTCGAGATATTTTGAAAAATCAAAATTTTCAAAAAACAGTAATATCTCGAAAATTATGCAAGATACAAAAAAATTTATCTGACGTTTTTTGTAGCTTATATGATGCCTGATCATTTAATTAGAATAAAATTTTTCGATATAACGCTTATTTACGGAGTTATCGGCGGAAAACCAAAAAAATCACAAAAACGACGAGATTTTCAAGAGGGACCTCTTTGAAAATTTCAAAAAAAAAAAATTTTTTTTTTTCTCTATCAAATCATCACGAAATTCATTGTTAACACAAATTCAACGGCAAAACATGAAATAATTTAATTATTAATTGATTCAACTGCAATAATTTGAAAAAATACCCATTTTCAGTTGGTTTTGACGTTCTAACGCATCGCTCAAATTAAATAGAAAATTTATAGACATAAATAAAAAAATTCGAGTTTATGACTGTTGATAAGTTAAACAAAAAAAAGTAAACTGGTTTTTATACGTGGCTAGATGGCAGAGATAAAATGTTAATGGCTCACGCATATGCAGTGTTAAGGTCATTCCACTCGCAATGAAATGTGAATGGCAATAATTTTAAATAACACTAATCCGCAAAATGGAAGTAGAATGCCTCAGGGAGTGGCGAAAAATGAAGAAATATACTTGAAAAAAAATTTTTTTTTTCTCTTTTTAACACGTATTTTCTCATACTACTATAACCATTATTTCAAGTGAAATGAAGAAGTAGTTGAAAAAGAAAGAAAGTTTTGAACAAGAGCATACTGTGGTAAATCTAGTGGAATCTATGGATCAGACGCACTTGAGAAAATCAATTTTGATTTTTTTTTGTAATTCTTGGAGATGAAATTGTCCATGAGGATCAACAAGAGCTTCAATGAAACTTCCATGTGTCCTGGGGTAGTAAACAATGCGTTTGCTGTGTGTGTGTGTGTTTTTACACCAATGTAGGTCACAACATGTGACGAGGAAATTATTTTCACGAAAGCAAAACTCTGTAGTAACGATGTGCATCAGAGAGAAAGAAAAACTTTTTTTTTATATATCAAACACAGTTTACGTTGCACAATTTGCAGAGGGGTGTATAAAAAAACTTCAACTTACAGCCAGAAAACACCACTCATTACATTGAAAAACAAAAGAAAATGAAAAAAAAAAATGCGAAAGAAAAAGAAAAATCGAGGCGTAATGGCTTTCAGTTCGAGTTTTCCAAAGAGCAGACTCACTCAGCCGGAAATATGCTATGTACTATACGGAGATGGTGCTCGAGGACTTTTTTTTTGTTAGTCTTGCGCCATCTTTCTTCAACTTTGCATCTGACCGACGTGGAAACGGTCTTTGGGGTATTCAAATGACTCAAGTGATGTATTCGTTAGGAAACAGAACATCCTCGAGGGTACACTTTGTCACAGACAGATCCTCCCACTCGAGAATCTTTTACAGAATGGCAACACCTATTGTGTTGTATTTTTCGTCGATATTTCTACTCTAGAATA
Source organism: Macrocentrus cingulum (assembly GCA_002156465.1). Taxonomy (NCBI): domain Eukaryota; kingdom Metazoa; phylum Arthropoda; class Insecta; order Hymenoptera; family Braconidae; genus Macrocentrus; species Macrocentrus cingulum. The sequence goes on along the minus strand of MVJL01006665.1, from coordinate 7,043 downwards.
TTTCCAATTTTTATACACAGTCGATATATTAAATTATATTTTCTTTACTTATTTCCAATTTTTCGCATATGTTTCTAACGATTTTTGTGTGGTTTTTTTGTTGTTATAACAAATTTATTGTTGAATTAGTTGAAAATACTGGTGACACATGTTGGAAAAGAAAACAACAAATATTTTTTTGTCAGTAAGGTTGTATTAATCCTGAGAGATGACTTCGGGGCGCGCGAGGTGGGTGTATATGGGATGTGATGCTATTTGTAAAGATTTTGCGACATCGAAATTCAGGGAACGTTTGTTCTTGCAGACTTGTCCCTGGTATACCTGCTTCCTTCTATACAATATGTAATCTTGACAATAAGACTAATTATACAACTTATACAATCGCAATATTATTTTGAAAAATCTTTTTTTTTTTTTCATTTTTCAAGTATTAAATATTTATCTATCTGTAAGCTATATTGACAATCTTGAACAAAATTGTTTACTTAGATTGGATTTATAACAATTGTAGGTGCTGGAGTGGGCTGGAGTGTCTTTGATCGATCGTAACTTTGAAGATGTGGCGCAAATAATAGAACGCTCTGGTGATGTTGCTGAACTTTTTGTCGAACACGTTGGTGAGATGTAAGTATGAATAAAACTATTGTAGTAAATTTAAGATCACACTTGAAAACATCTCCAAAGTATCTATATATTTGACATTTTGTCGCGAAAAAAAAAAGGGTTTTTTCCAACACATACCTATAAAGCTCATTTTTCCGTTCACTCTTGAGCTTCCATAAAGTGGCCGATTTTTTTTTCACTAGTGCTTAAAATACCCATTTTTTCCAGATCCTGCGAGCTCATTATACACTAATGTCATCTGTTAAAAAATGATTTTACCTTCAATTCGTCAGAATATACTATTTTTTTATTTTTTCTCCATTAGGTAAACTTTGCGATAATTGCTGATGGAATTTTTATTGAGTTTTATTGTCTATGTTGAAATTAAATTACAGCAGTAGTGATTCATTAGACGATCCGGGAATGACTCCATCATCTGGGAAAAGTTCTGGAAACCTTGGTCTTCAATTAGGTGAGTCAATTTAACTAATTCTAGTTTTCTCTTTTAGATATACATGTATTTCTAACCGCGTTTCACGACGTATATGTATTCCCAATGTCATATATAAACACAGAATCTCACTTGATGACCGTTGATTTTACAGACTCGGAAACGGATAAAACACCCTCGTCACCAACCCGCAGGAAACTGCCAAAGACGCCGGTATAACGAGTTGATAAATTGACTCTACACATGTGACCTCTCTTTCAATTTATTTTTCTCTATTTTTTTTTTTACTCGGTTTTCAACTCTATTCTGTCTTTTTTATTCGTTTATTTATCTTTCACAGCTCTTTTTTGCTCTTGCTCTTTCTATACACACATATAAAAAAAAAAGAAAATGAGAAATTATTTTAAAAAATGAAGTTGAAAACAAACTGAACATGACAGAGATGAAATTAATCATGATAAATGGAAAGTAGTGAGAGAGTTTGAATATTTGTACATAATCACTATATCTAAATTTTATTATTATGTATATTCAATGTGTACCACATCGGCGGGACAGTGTTATGAGCTTAAAATCATCATCCAGCCCCTGTGTCGTATATATACCGTAGTTTTATTATTCATGTGTGTGTATACAATGCCCACTTGTCCTCACGCGCATTTATCGATAATAGTATATATAGCCTGTCAAAATTTTATGTGATCATGGATGTAACATCGATTAGACACGCGTATGTGTGGTTTTATGCGTGTATACACACATATCATTTCATTGCGTGACAGATAACGCACAGTATAGATATACACATACATATAGGAGACCCCGCGACCTGTAAATACTCATCATATAGTGCACGTCTGACATATGTCTAATACGTCTATTGTTGTTACAATTCGGTATGTCATGTTAATTGATTTTTTTTTTTTTTTCGTCGGTTATTGGTTTAATTTTGATGTATATTGCACATCTACGTTTATTCGGCACAATTATATTTCTCAATCTGTGATTTTTCATCATCTAAAAATTTTTTTTCAATGCACAATTTATTTTTTTTTTCATTAAAATTTTTCATTTATTTAATATTTTTATTGATAAATTGATATTCTGTACATACATATCTATTGTTTAGGTGGTTTTTGTATGTTTCAATTTTTTACTTAAAAAAAAAAGTTAATTTATGTATCTGTATAAAAGTTTGAAATTAAGGTGATGAAAAATTGGATATTTAAATTTATATGATTTATATAATTGATAGAAAAAAAAATTTTTATTTTTATAATTCCTGATTGCATTGTGATACAGAGTTTTTAAGACTTAACAGGGTCCACTAGAAATGTGTTGGCGATTAAATAAGCCGCAAATGACACTACAACCTCATAAAAACTTTTGTTCAAAATTAATTTTGCTGATATAAATTAAATTCATATACGGGTGAAATAAAAAAAAAAAAAAAAAAACAAAAAAACAAAAAAAAAACAAAAACAAATCACATAAGGGTATTTTAAAATGAAATGCTAGCGAGTTATTATGAATAACGATTTTAAAAAAATGCTTACGTACAATCAACTGTAGTTTTTGCGCCACTTTTAGAAAAAATTTACGTCGCAGTGTAAAATATATATATTGAAATATAAATTTCAAAGGGGAAATATATATCAAATCTCTCGACATAAAAATTTCATGTGGCGCGTTGTGTAATATGAGCTTCGACAATTCGTCATTTAATATATTGCTACACATTATCTTGCATAAATTTGAAACTAAAAAAAAAATTATAAAAAATCTATTTAGTAAGTGTTTAATCATTATTATATTTTCCATCTGGCCAATTTCCACATTAATCGGGGAAATTTTTTTTCAATAATAAAACACACATTTTGATTTTTATCACTTGAATAATTTATATTCATACATGAAACATATACAATGTGATTTAGAGTGGTCTTTACAGCCAGTATTAATAATGATGAAAAAAAAAAAATGTTTTTAATTAAAGACTGATGAGATTATGCAAACAATGCGAACGTCCAGCAATTATAGGAAAATTTACGAAAATCAATGCCCCTATTTCCCATTCCGTCTCTGACCTCGCGTATACACTAGCCGAGTTTTCATTTCATATTTCATTTTTGTTTTTAATTAGTAGACACGCGTGTGCTAGAATAATCAAAGCTTGTTTATGCTGTATTTTTGGCCATTAAAATTAATTTATTACTCTAAAAATCTGCGAATTTACACGGAAAATATGAATAAAAAAATTTTTTATAGCACGTTTTCACTTAAAATTGCTATAAATAAAAAATTTATTACTTTTTTTAATAGCATTTGAAAATAATTCTGTCGAGTTAACAATTTATTTTCAAGTAATAAGAATTATTCAATGTCATTCCTTCCATATGAATCCGTCGTAAACATTCAGGAGAAATTTTTTACTAATATATTCTGAATAATCTTCTTTTTATTTAACATATAGAAATAGAAGATTTTCGACAATAAATTTTTGGTACAAGATAAACAATCGCGGAAAAACTATAAAGGTTTAATAATAGTAATGAAAAAAAAAAAAAAATTTATTGGATAAAAAAAAATTCTTCTAATAATATTATTGCTGGTTGCAATGATTTTTCTAAATCACGTGGTATTTTTAAATACACATGTATGTATATAAAATTAAACTAGTTAAACACAATTATAATAACTATTATAAAATTGGATGACATTACATTGGATATTACCAAAGGTTTATTAGCTCACTTGGACTTGTGGAATTTATTTCACTATTTGCTTTGCTAATTTCGGACTTAATTTTGATATTTTTCTGATTAATTTTTTTCTGTGCTTACACGGCTTATTTGTATCCTCTTTAATGCATTCATTTGGAAAATTCGAGTTTGTTTAATCTCTTGAAAGATAAAAGCTTGAAAATTTTACACAAAAAGCCATGTGAATTATGGTGGAAAGATGGTTAGAATTATTATAATAATAGTATCGTAATTACTACTAATTTTCACTTTGAAACAAGCCTTTCATAGTCAAAATCTATTAATATATTCGTTTAGATAAAAATAGATGAGAATTTTCATGTGTATGTAATTTTACCTAGAACTATATTATATATAACCTAGGACAATCGTTAGTATTGATAGTTACTTAATGCCTAGACGTATTGTAATAAGTTCAGTTTGTTTATTTTATTTGTTTTTTTTATTTCGCGTATTCAAAAGCACAATGGTGTATATCATTTAAAAATTAAGACCTTTTTTCTTGCTAATATCTTGATAATGATGCAATTTAGATATCAATTTTGTTAAGGATATTTTTTGTAGCTAAAAAAATTTTCTACAAAAAATATCTCTTGACAAAAATGTCGTTATTCTGTAGTTTCGAAGATATTTTGATTTAAAACACTAAAATAATTTTGCATTTTTTTGGCTTTAATTACGCAATTTTATTTTTTTTTCATAAGGTATGAATTATTATTTAGAAAGATCTGAGAAAAATGGACAAAATCAGATATTTTCACTTTTATTTATATATTTTGCTTGGATAAAAAAAGCTTAATGAAAAAATAGGACTGTATAAGTATTTGTGGAGAGACTGTTGAAAGATTACAAGAAAAAAAAAACCCCGTGTCAGTTGGGACGAGTTATAATATTGCAGTTAAACTTTTTCATAGTGTTAAACATGACGACATATACTATATCTTCCATACAGAAAAATATTTCTAAATAATAATGTGAAACAGAAAAATCTTTATGTCTCTGCCTGATATTTTTTAAAGTGTTCCTCATCATATATATAAGCTAATAACTGTTCTGTTGTAATAGGTAAATAACAGCCATTTTTCTAAATAGCAGAACGGTCTATTTGCAGATAAGAATAAGAAAATATCAAAAATATTAGTTGTTTGATCCATAAAAAAAAAAAGAAAAAAAAAAAAAAAAACGAAATGGCGCACTGAAATTTAAGAAATATACTGAGGATAAATCTAATATTTCAAACATACTTTCAAAGATAGTGTTTTAGATATATTTAGAAAAAAATCTTATAAACAAGACCACTTAATCGTAATTTACTTAAAACAAGAGACACACACGAAAAAAAAAAAAAAATCAATCGCTGTGTAACAATCAATGTAAGTTACGAATAAAAAAAAAGAATATACAATAGAAGAGTTATGAATATTTATCAGAAATTAAAAACTACAAATAAACCAAGAAAAATATTTACAGATTTGTCAGTATATTTTATGAAATAATTGATTAATAAATTATTAAGAATTAAAATATATTTTTTTCCGATCTATTATTTAGATTTGAATTTTTAATACTGACAAATCTTTTATTCTATCTTTTAATATTCAGTTTTTCACGCTCTATGTATACACTTGCACTCTATATTTAAAAATTGTACCTCTCGAATTATTGGTTAATTTTTTTATATTTGTTTTTTTTCCATGTGTGTCCCATTATCAAAAAAAAAATCAGTTGCTGTTTCTCTATGATATTTTGCTCTGTGTGCCACTTGGCATTCTGTATACCCTTTGTTTGTTCCTTGGACGGATATCTTAACACCCTTTTCTTCAGTCACTCAACTTACGTTTTACACACACTCATATTTCTGTGATCCCATACGAGAAAAAGTTAACCGCAAAAATAACTGCTGACGAATGATGAGAAATGAGAAATGTAAGTTATATGGCTACTGTGAATATGAACAAGTTTAGCATAACTAGCCCTCACGCTACTCTCTCCCAACTGGCACGATACTCTAGTATTTTCAGCATTTTATATATATTTTATTTATTTATTATTATCGAATGTCTGGCAGTAAGTCACCGTATTTATATTTTTTTAATTTTTAAATATTGAATACTTTGATGATTGAAAATTTGGATTTATTAGTGTGATATTATCATCAAATATATTGCTATATCGCGTCACTAGTCCCAAAAGAGCGTACAGGAATATAATCTTTTAAAACTAATGACAACTGAGAGGAATAAAATGTTGTTCTTGATTTTGTTTTTTTGTTTTTTATCGATAACTTTGTAAATAAGCGGAATAATAGAACAAATTATTAGAGTGAAATGATTTAGCATTAATATTTCTACAAAAAATGTTAAATAAAAATTTTTTGTATTTCTTCAAGTTTTTAAAATATCATAAATTTTTTGAAATGATGATTTTTCAAAATATCTCGAAAATAACCTAAAATACAAAAAAAGTTTATTCTTTATTTTTTGTAGGAAATTAAATTTCTAATTATTTAACTTATATAACATTTTTTGTTATCTCGCTTGGTTACAGAGTTATCGCTAAATAACTATTCTTGTCTGACATAACGTAGGTTATACTACTTGAAAAAATTAGAAATATGGGAACGACCGTATAATACCCTGTTTATACGCCCTCTTGTGATTAGTGCCGTGATTTTGAACGTCAATGGGTATAAACGAGGCATACATATATAAATAACCGGAATGTTTAATCCTAATACAAAAAAAAAAACTTATTCTAACGCGTCATTCTCAAAGCTATTTTTTTTTTTTATATAAATTTAATATTAAATCGATCGATGACACAATTAATAATTAACATATAATCATAATCTATTTGTCAAAGAATTTTTCCAACAAAAATTAGTCAAAATATTAAATTATTTTAAACGATAAAAATAAATGTTTTTACATGGACAAAATTAAAGTTGGAAAGAACCTTTGACTTAAAAAATATTTTTTATCACATAAAAAATTTAAAATTCGAATATGTCACTATCTCTGGTTTATGCTTGATAAGTTTGTGTTATTTATTCCCCCAGTTTCACTTCTTATTCCACTTTTAAACTGTACGATTACAGTTTAGCCACACCCGATGGTTTTGCTTGCCCACTAACTTTTCTTTTTTTCGTTTTTTGTTTCCCCACCGCAAGTACAGTAGTATATAGTGATACCATCAAGAATGCTAAAAGTTGGCCGTATGAGCTCGTT